>ARYC01000255.1:0-164511 GCA_000711775.1 Oxytricha trifallax | reverse complement strand
GCATTCTAATAAGCCAAAGCTCTATCTTAAGCATGATAAGATAGATGGAAAATATTTTTGCCCTAATTGCAATAAGCAATATAATCATTCAAGGGATTTAAAAGTTCACCTATAAAACCATCTTGGCAAGAAGTTTAAAGTCATAGATCCTGAGACTGGTGATGTCTTCCTTCAAAAAAGAAAGCCAAGAGACCATTTAGATTCCTTGGAACAAAGAGTTAAGAAAAAGAATAAGCTTATTAAAGCAGTGAGAAACCTTCCAGCTTCTGATATAGTTAAAATCACTCTGAAGATACAAGTACTAAAGCTTTCAATTTTAAATGTAATTGACCTTAAAAAATGTAACGAAAGTTATTTTATACTTGAAGACAAGTTTGAGAAATGGGTGATAACTGATAAGCTGTTCGCATACAAGATTTATTCATTCAACCACTTTAAATGCGATTACAAGTATCAATTATAATTTGTCAATGAGTACTAAGCTCTTACTAAAGCTAGGGATAGATAGTGCAGATTTATAATTAAGCTCGATGTAATTCTGTTTTCTCAAGATCATTTTGCTTTTCGTCTCCCTTTATATTAAGTGACTTTAAGAGACTCCATTTAAGATTAAAGAGTTCCAAAGTAGCTACCTCTTATTGTTACTAATGTTTTCAAAGGCATTGAAGAGCTGCACACTTTAGGGTATGTTCATAGAGACTTGAAGCCTGAGAATATTATGCTTGATTTTTCACCTCTCAGAGTAGTAATAATTGATTTCAATAGATCATTAAGAGTTGAAGCTTCAGGACTTGGCAACGTTTATTGTACTCCTGGATTTTTTCCAGAAAGGGTGGACTGGAGAGATGGTGATATTAAGTGGGATGTATGGGCTCTAGCAGCAATTATTTGTGAATGCGATATGCCAAGAAATGATTACTATAGCTGTAAGAGAGAGAAATATTCATAGCAGAGAATACAGCAATATCTAGACTAGAATAAGATAAAAGGTAAAATGAAAGATATGGCTGAGCAGATTATCTTAAGACCAAACCACAGAGCAGAGCAAACAATAGACTAAATGATCAACTGGATAGGAGATATCAAATTTAGAAAATTAGCACATGATGCCAAGGTATAGTTTGAGTGAATAGTAAAAATAAAACCCCTCTAATACACACTACTATACATTACATTTAAACATTAAACCCCTACATAAACCCTATTAAAACCCTAATAAAGTATGCACTAATAGTCTACTTTTATCAATCAAAAACTCAATCAAACTACTGAAAGGGTTTTGGGGTTTTGATTTTACTTTTTTACCTTAACTTCTACATGGATCATAGGTTGGGAATTCATGATAACTTTAAAGTAGTCGTAGTAAAATTGAGTGTAAGCTGCAGATTATCTGAAATGAGCATCTCTAATAGCAAATTATAGTAAGAACTTCAGATAACTTTCGAGAGTCTACTGAAGTTTATCGTATAAATTTTTCTCTTAAAAAAGTCTGATAAGCTCAAATAATTTAAGGACATAAGGATTTAAAGTCTTTCTAGAGACTTCTCTACTATTCTAATCAAATTCTTTGTCAACAATCTTTTCAACTTTCTTTGCAATGTTTTCAGTCCATCTTACTTCAAGCGTCTCTTTAAATCTTCTTGCAATTATTCTCTAACTCTTGATAAAATTTTGCATTTAGACAGGGAAGCATCTTAGCTTTTGTTTGTATTTCTCCCCAGATTTGCCTTCAAACTCTGGCTAGTTCAACACGTAGACAATTAAGTTCTATTGTATAGGAAACTCAAAGATAGGAGTTTTAATAATGATTTCCTCATTTTAACTAATAAGGAATTGAATGGCATCTACAAAGCTTTTCTTTCCTACTATGGCATAGTCCTATAAAATTAGCCTAGCTTCATCTCTATTAAGCATCTTTTCAAGTTTTTTGCCATTTTCTTCGTAAGACTTTAAGGCATAGAATGGCTTGTTCAACTCGCTTTTAGAATTGTCGAAGTCATCTTCAATTTTATACTGAGCTACTATCCTTGTAATAAATGGATCTCCAATTTAACTGAAAATAATTGACTTCAAAATTGAAAAGACAAACAGTGCTTCCACTTGAATGACAAGCAAATCTACTTTATCTTTCTAATACTTTGACAAATCTACAACAAGTTTTTTCTTAATGTTTTCCTTGAATTTTTTGGGTAGCTTTATGTAGTCATACTTCTTAGCTAGCTCATTTATGAATAATCTCTCAGAAAGTAATTTACTTTAAGCCTCCTTTCTTAAATTATTCGCTTACTACCTCCTCTGCTCAATATTTAAATATAATAAAATTATTAAAATTATAGCCAATCTAGTCCCTAGTTTCATAGTCAACAAACTATAGATTTAGTCTACCTGCATATTTCCTAAGAGTTTTACCCTGTGATTAGAATTCAATTAGAAACTTCTTTTTATCATAGTTATACTAAATTACTCTAGCATCTGTTTCCTCTTTTGTACCGTCAAGCAAGAAATAGTATGATCTTGCTCTTAGAGGAGACTTATTTTTACTTTTTCTGTCATCTATGCGCTTCCTGAGGATTTCATTCTCAGTCAAGAAATCGTCAAATAATTCAAGTGAAATTTGAAATTTAAATATTCAAAATCAAAATTTATATCAAATTAAATCTACTTTGATCCAATACAAAAAGGTTTCTAATTATTAATTCTTTTTGTGCAAAGTAAATTTGCTATAAACTATTTTTTATGAAGCTAGAGAGTAAAGAATTCTTCAAACAAAGATTAAATAAAAATAACTCCAAATCTTAAAGTTCTGAGGAAGATCAAACTGATGTTTTTAATTTTGAATAAAAATATCAAAATTTTTCAAAAGACATTCAAGCTATTGAAGAGAAAGAATTGAAGCAGTCTGTTTTGACAGATAAGTTAAAGCAAATAAACGAGACAAATTATTATGACCAGAAAATACAAGCAAAAAATTAAATGGTTGTATCAAGAATATATAAAGAGGGAAGTGTAGATGAAGGTGGCAAGAATTCAATAAGTTTGCAGTCTAACAAGCATGGAGGATTGAACTTTATTGGAGATAATATCTCTTGTAATATTACGATTCATAAAAAGGTTGTCAAGAAGTAAAATGATAGGGGGTAGAAGCAGGTAACTACTAAAAAGAGTAAAAAGAAAAGATCGGAGAGTTAATCAAGCAGCAATAGTGATGTATAAGAACTTGAAGATAAGCTATTTAAAGATAACTTAAAGCAGACTACCATTCAATTTCAAGCAAAAAATGCAGACGATGTTGAATAAATGATTGAACATAGGCCTAGACCTCAGAAAATTATGGCTTAGAGTTAATATCCAATAAATGATGAAATGAAATAACTTGACATGATGATGGAAGCCATAAAAAGAAAGAAAGAGTAGCTTATGCTCTAAACACAAATTTAATTAACCAAGCAAATTAATAAGCAATCATAATCAGATAGCTAAAACGATGACACTAAGGCTTATTCTTCTGATCCCACAATGACATATTCCTCTGTGAATAGAACTGATGATGACAATTATTCTTAAAAGACTCCCTCAAAAGTTGATTTGTCAAAAAGTGGATGCCGCCGGAAAAGAAAAGCAATGGGAAAGAGAGATGTTTACAAAAATGTTGATCTTGAGAAACTCAACAATTTTCTGGATTGTGATAATTTTCTAACTGCTGATTCAAAAGAGGTGCCAGGATTTTTACATGAAAAGCCTTAAATTGATGTAAATTATTGGAGAAATATAGCATAGGGATCTTAACAACAAGAAATAGCTCAAACTTAGACTTATGTTCAAAATGAGAGGATTTAACTATCTCTGGTTTCAAATATATTAAAGAATTCAGATAACAAGAAAAACAAGAGAAGAAGCAAAAACGAAGAGCAAGAAGATCAATTATTTGACTTAAATGTGGACATGAATCTTGGTAAAAAACCTGAAGACAATTTTGAAGAACGTTAACAACTCTACTTACAATCGTAATAACCGTTTCTAACAAATTTAGAAGAGTAAGAAGTATAAACGACAGGTATCTTAGATGGAGTAGAGCCAGCTGATTGGTTTTTTGAAGATGACAAAGTAACAAGAAAGAGAAGAATCATTCTTCGCATTAGTAAAGGCTCTATAAAAGATAAACGATTCCATACGTGGTTGAGTGAAAGAAAGAAGAGAGAAGAAGGCTAACATATCTATGAGCTCTGGGATATTACTCAAAAAGAATTGAAAAAACGACAGCGAACGAATAGAAATCCTGAGGATGGAAATTTGAAATCAGAAAAACCAAAGAAAAAGAAAGATAATCAGTCAGGGAAAAAGAAGCTAGACTAATAAGATAAAGTTGATATAACTTAAGCATCAGAAGTAGCTGCTAGTGAAAATCCTTAAGAAATCAAACTTAAAACTTAGTCTCTATTTCAACCTAGGAACAAATTTGAAGTGGGGAATAATGTAATAAAAGTTGAAGATGGTATTATAAAATGTGAATACACTAATCAGTTCAATATAAGAGTCAATAATTTAATGCAAAAGACTCGTTTAAGTAAGGATATGGAGCACTTCATTCATTTACAAGAAAAGGAAGTTAAAGAATTCTAATAGAAGCAAAAGCAAAATTATAAAATTAAGTCTGAATAATCAAATTAACAAATAAAGCAAGAAGATGATATTTTAATGACTGATATCAAAGGAAATTATCTATAGAATACATAACAATTCATTAAAGATGAATTTGGGTAACTTAAAAAAGTAACATAAAATTAAGACAATGATGATTGCATAATTGATAAGATTTGTTATGAAAAATAAAAGCCAAATTTTGAAAAAATACCTCTTCCAGTAATTAAAGAAGAGCTTGGAAAAAATGGTTTTGCAAACAGTAAATTGGGATAAAAAGGGAAAAAAGAAACATATAGAGTAATGATGGAGATATGGTGTTATAAAAAATAAGGTGAAATACCTTCTAATTACTAATAAGATTGATTAATATGACTCTCTTTTCTATTTTATTTAAACAATTTAATAATTCAAGTGGTAGTCTATCTGCAGAAAGAGTTTACTTCTCCATATGAGTAAGGAAGTCTTTTGAGAGTTCAATCATCATTCTTACTTTAGTTTTGGTGTCTGGGTTCTACAAGCAAATTTCTATGTTCTTTTGGAATTCAATGGCTTTGCCACTAAATACATTTCTTGCTTTGAGATGAGCATAAGGGTCATCACCTGGGTTTATAGTAGAGACTACACTTCCTTTACCATTTTTAGATTCAATATTGCTTAAATTTAAATATGTATTAACAATGGTACTTTATCTCTGTTAGATCTCTCTTTCATTAAATTTTCAGAATAGTATTAAGATGCTTGCTTCTTTGATCAATCGAGGTGCCCATCATTTGCTCTTTATACATTTGAATCTAGGGTTTAAGCTTTAAAATCATATCATTCTCAATCATAAGTGAATCACTAGACCCCTAATTAAAGATTTTACTCACAGATTGATCCCTTTATAGTAAGTCCTCAAAATCTGAATGACCTTTTTTTTAAGTGGGAGACTATTTTTATTCTTTATTCACCCATGAGGCAATTAAGTCGTTGTAATTGGCTTACACCAAGTCTATAGTTTTCATTTCTATATCAAATTCATGGGCTTCATCTTCTGGAGTTATAGTTAGCTATTAATTTTATGGATCTTATATAATCTAAACATGTAATTATACCAATTAAAATGTATAAAGAAAAAGAAATATCCCTTATAATTTTGCTTTTTGTCTTTCTTTTTCTTAGCTTGCTCTAATTTACTTTCTGCCATGATGTTTTCATAATGCAAATCTAGGATATTTTGGCTTTCTTCCTTTTCTAATTTTATTTTTGGCAATACCTTTGGTTGCTCTAAATTCACATGTCCTAACACGCTTGATTTATCGTTCCATGGCATTTGATTAGTAGGTGATACTTTTGTAGAGAAATGATAGGTATTATAATGATTGAAAAAAATGAGAAAAATTGATAGGAATTACATGTTAATCATATATTTATTTATGCAATATTAGGAGAAAGAATGGAATTAGAAACTCTAATTGGGGATTAAGGAGCTGTATTACTTTGCTCAAAAGGATTGTGATTTTTTCTTGGAGATGATGGATTTGTTATTGGTAAGAAAAAATCTCTCTTTTTCTTTTATATCAATCTGTAGTTCTTAATAACATACTCTTAATTAGCCTAATTTCCTTTCTCTATATTTGGTTAATTTGTGTTAGAGAAATCAAGAGGAGTTTAATTTGAGCTGTTAAGGAAACTTTCATAATTATTCTTTTTCTTATCGTAGTTTAAAAGGTCTGTGATATGGAAACCTGAGGATACTTATTAATTTCCATCTTAAGTTACATTGCTTTGATTCAATTGATTTCTTCGCTGAAAAGCATTTAATAGGGTTTCTGGAATTTTAATCTGACTTTTAGCTCTTACTTAATCAACTTATAAAGAGTAATCATAATATATTTTATATAAGGATATAAACTCTAATTGATTAAATTTATATAAAACTTTCTGGACAGTGGGGTGGTAACTATTCTTCAATAATCTATGCTATTTCTCTTCCTAATAGTTATCATTTTGATTACTGTCGCCTCCTATCAGCATGCTATAATTTGCAGCGTTTCTCATTTAATCAGAACTCATACTCATGTCGAACATTTGCTATAGAGCTGAATTTTTAGTGGTTTTGAAATTATTCTTGGCACCGTTTTCCAAAGCATAGTCTTTATATGATAAGAGATCCCCTATGTTTTTACCATCCTTTCTGTATTGATTCAATTTTGAGGTATTTTTTTTATAATCCAAAACTTAATTAGTTCCTCTATACATATCATTACTTTAAGAAACTTGTAGACTCTGTTGCTATTCAAATTCTTTTCTAGCTAATAGATCTTGCCAGTCTTTTCCCCTGATCTGTTTTGAGTTTTGATCAATGTGTTTTATGTTCTAATTAGAAAGCATTCCTGAAGGAGTCTGTGTCTATCTTAGTATCTCATTTCTCAGCAGACCTTTATGTTATGCAAAGCTGGCCTCGCTGGGCTTGGCTTTTACATAAGAGTAATTGTCAATTCCATACTATTATTCATGATTCGTGAGTTCTAAACCGTTAGCCCCTGCACTTTCTGATAACTACTTTTGAAAGTTCTTTTCGACTATAATTTTTCAAAACAATTATTCAATAAACATCGAAAAATATCAAGAATCGTAATACAAGCCTTGACACTGGCTTTTCCATTTATGTTTCAATCTTGAAAGATCTATCGACTGTATTTGGTGAAACATTTGCGCTACTATATCTGCCACCTTAAATCACTATTTGAGTTAGTAAAGAAGAAGGAGTCCGAATATCTTTATTAGTAATTGCAGTCTAAAAGCCAGATATTTTGGTGACAGCCTCTGGAAGAAGCTATGTGACATTTTAATTTTTGCGCATTTTTCCTCTTACCACATCTTCTATGCTGATGTTTTAATTTACAGCTGCTAAGTTACCGTGAGCTATCATAGATCCACTTAGTGCTGAAATCTTTCCTAACTATATATTTGTTGAATCTTGCTTCACACTCTATCTTAATGCTCTTTGGTTAGTTAGATTGCCTCTTCCAGAGATTATCTCAGAGCCTCCTACTCCTGTTATATTGAGATTGTTTTAATTGTTATGCAAGTAATTTTAGTAGCTGTCTTTGCCATCCTCAATGACGCTTACCAACCTCTTATCACTTAATTTTTAACCTCTTACTACTTCATTGACTGACTCTAATTATTTCAAGTATTTACTCTAATTATCAGATTGTTACTTTTGTTGCTGACCTCGGTTGTCATCAACTTAGCTACTTTTTCTCATCTTATTTAAATTTAAATTATTTTAAGGATGTGAGATCTACAGAAAAAATTCTTAGTTTTATATGTCGTTAAACTCTTATCCCCAGTATATTTTTATTTCCTGAGCAATTAATTATTGTAATTATCCAATTCATTAATTCTATTGACATTTAATGATACATAATCTCTTTTTATCATGAGATTTGATCTTACTTTAATCGTTTTATCTTTGACTTGATACCCTCTAACTGCATCTTCTTTCCTAAATATCATGTTTCAATTAACTCTAACCATCCCTATTTTCTCTACTTGCCTTTGAAACTTGCTATGAATCAAAGGATTGCTTGTTATGCTTCGAGTTATTTGAAGGGTTTAAAGAGTGATTCACTATCCTTGATTTTTATTTTTATATATTTGGTATTCTGTTAGTTGAAGACTAATTGCTTGAAAATTGCTTGCTTAAATTTTGAGCGTTACTTTCTTATACTTGGGAATTTCGCTAAGTTATCATTTCGTCTTGGATATTTGTATTAAGATGAGATTTTGTCAATTAATTACAAAGAGATGATTCAATAATCTTTGCTTGCAAGTTTTACATTGAAGAGCCAGTACTACCAGCTCTATTTGATTATATGCCTATGTAATTTTTATAGTTTTCCTTGAATTTACCATATAGCTAAGGAGCCATAGATGGTATGTGTGATTTAACACTATTCTTTTACTATGGTTTGTTAGAATGAGGTTTGTTACACTGATTTATAGAACTTGCAGCACTTTTCAATTAGGCAGAGCTATTTTAATGACTCTTAGATTGTGAATGATTTTATTAAAAATTTCTGGTGTTACTAGATTTCTAGATCAAAGGCTATGAAATTTCTCTGCTAGTCACAGTTACTAAGTTTGGACTCTTTTGTATCTATTGATTGATTTTTTTCTGGTTTAATTATGACTTGGGAGACAAATATGAATCGATATGTCTCATATTTTAACTCAGAGATTAGTTCTACTTTTCTTATTGATTTGAATGTTACTCTTTAATTTTTTAGACTCTAATGGCTTCCTCAAGTTTTGCTTTTTCAATTTGTAGGAGTTGAAGTTTTTTTAATATTGCATCTGAAGCCAAAGTAAGATCTGAATATTGACAATTTTACGTTGAATTTAGAAGCATAGAATTTTATGATAAGGTAGACGGGTTTTCCATTATATGTGCCAATTTAAATTTTATATTGTAAACATCTAATCAATCAACGATATTATTAATATTTTTTAAGAATGATTTTCATTAGTTAAATTTGCTACTTATATCCTGATTTATTGAATTTATATAATTATTAATTAAACCTTAAACGAATGAACGAGTACGATGAAATGAATTTTAAGCCCCTTTAATGTCAATGTCCTTAATTAATAGGATGGAGATAGCCTTGGGTCGAAAGCACTTTGCCCTACCCACTATTGGGCGCAGACGGCTGGTTCTTGTCCTCTTAATAGGGCAAAAACATATAAGTTTGCTAACACAACACAAATCACACTTAAATGAAATGTTTGAGTTACTATTTTATATCTTTGTATTTTTCCCTCTCTCACTCCTCCCTATTTAATACTAACTTCATTCTCTCATATGAGAAGAATCAATGATTTGAATTCTGTTAAACAGAATAATTATAATAACAATATAATTATATTATCGCTAAAAACATGGGCTAAACTTTGATATCAAAACTTCTGTTTTAACCACCTGTATCACGATTCCCAATGAACCCAGATCATCTATTTTTGCATTCTAAGTCAGGATCAAAGCTACAAGTATTGTTTATTAATAAAAATGCCAAATACACTATGATATTCAGTCATGGAAATGCAGAGGATATTTACTTAGTACAGACATGGCTGGAGAGCTATTTCCTCAAGAATACAAATAAATAACATACTTATAATTAGAAATTAAATATGAAATAATATATTAACAAGAATGTGCATGTGAACGCAGTAGTATATGAGTATACTGGGTTTGGAGAGAGCAATGGAAAGATACCTTAAGAATAATCACTCTACGATGATATCGAAACAGTCTATTTGTATCTTACTTTTTATTATATAATAATTAATCTATATTAACCAATTTATATATAATCTTACAGAAAACTTGAACATAAATGCAAATAGAATAATCTTGTACGGGAGATCAATTGGCTCAGGCCCCTCAAGTTATCTAGCTGAGAAATATGAAGTGGCTGGAGTTGTACTTCACTCTCCTATTATGTCAGCTTTAAGAGTAGTTTTCAATCTCAGGTTTACTCTACCTTTTGATAAGTTCCCAAACATTGATAGTTTATATATTATATTGATTAATAATTGATAGAATGCCAAATATAGATTGTCCAGTGTTTGTAATTCATGGCCGCAGAGACGAAATAGTGCCCTTCTATCATGCTGAAGAGCTGCATGCCGCCACTAAAGTCAAATATCCACCCTACTACGTGGAGGGAGCTGGTCATAATAACGTTGAAAAATTTGCAAATGATTACCTCACTAAAATCAGGCAGTTCATAAGTTATTGATAAATTAATATTTATACTATTAAGTTATTGGCATCATCATCAAATGCATTTATTTTGATTATACGTAGACGAATACATTATGGAAAGAATAAAGGAGGAGAACTAAGGAGAAGACAATGAATAAGAAAATGAAGAGGCACTACTTGGAAATCAGAACAGCAACAATAAGTTAACTTTTAATTGATTTGCATATTGTAATAATAATTTACATTTTAATCTGAGTGAATTAGTAATTGTTAAGAAATTATGTCATAATTATATATGCTTTAAATACAAACTGATTATTTTATATAAAATCATAGAGGTCATTCCTCTTTTTGACATAGTAGAGCGGTACCTCTTTTAATCCAGAATCCAGGATATGATTAAGTACCTATGGGCAGAGGGACATTAGAGACTAAACCTCCATTAAAATCCAAATCTAATCTTTCTCTGAGAGAGAGTAAGTACAAGGGGCAGTTGTAATCCCAAATATAACTCTACCTACAATAATCTATAACAATTAAAGATAGTGAATACAAGTCATTCTGATATTTCTAATCGTAATCATTTTGCTTAATGACTTTCAAATGTAGGTAAGGCATTTCCTGATATAGCTGTCTGCCATCACAGTCTACTAATTGCATCTAATCATCACTCCAGCTGGCTCCCTCAATCCAAAGTCCATGTATGTAACAACCATCTTTCTCTTTTTTAACAGCTTTTCCATCTTTGCTGTTATTTTCTGATTAAATTGTCTGCTGTAAACTTTGTTTCAAGTCAAATGACTTCTTAAGAATCGAGTACTCAATGCTAAGCAAATCTATGCTGATTTTCTCTTCTCTTGCCTTCTATTATAGTAACATAGTTAAGAAGCTTTGCTGATCGAAGAAACCTGGTAGCCAAAAACTCACTGGATGATTGTTGCTCATTAACCACTCTCTAATAAAGTTTGTACGCTCTTTCAGGTTTGCTAGGTACTAAGCAAGAGACTTGAAGCATGGGTAGGAATATTTATACCAGGTCTTTGGAACATATTCATACGTGAGTGCTTTATAGATTTCTTCAAGGACGGTATTTATATGGATTACACCCTCAAGAGCTTTCAAAGTGTTTTTAAGAGAAACATAAATGACCTAAAGAAGCATATTCAATTAATAGGTTCAATAAATCCTTGTTAATAAATCAATTTTAACTACTAATTGTACCTTTGAATTTCCTTGGTGATTAAAGTGTTTATACAGTGATCATAGCTTATTGGATACTTTTGCTTGCATAGCTCTTCATCTAGTAATTCAGGTAAATCTTCAATTATAACTTGAATTCTCTTCTTTATGGTAGAGTACTTTTGCAAGTTGTCATCTTCAGATGAGCTATCTATTAAGGCTGAAGCTTTTATTATTTCTTTACTTGCAAATTCAAACTCAAACATTCTCTATTAAAATATTTTTTTGAATATGTGGCATTTTGAGTATAAAAGATTTATTTAATGCCACTAACTTTATTATATGATATAAATATTCTCTCAAGAAGTATTTTACTTTCAGTAGTAGCTCGCATTACAGTGGCATTTTCATGAAGCCCAAATATCTCTGGTCTATCTGAAATTGGGAACTTGCTTATATGCATTTTATAAAATTGTAAGTCTCCATCTCCAGGTATGTAATAAATTCCCCCAGCATTTTCTTTAGAGAGACCAGTCAAACGATAAGCTATTTCAGTAGTTGTCTTTTCTGATATAAAAGTTTCGAGAATGGCATTAAGAGTTATTTCATCTTGCTTCTTTATAATTCTTCCACCATAATTCAAAGTGCCGAAGAGATATCTCAGTAGTTCGAGTGGCAATGGCTAATCTTTAGTTGTGAGCTTTGAGACAAGGGATTATAAATGTTAATCTAAAATATGTTGATATAAATTTGTTAAGCAAATTTTGATTGAGCTGAATGCTACTTATTAAGAAATCATTCTCAGAAAAATAGTAAGGTTAACTCCAACCAATAGGTCCATATCTCATTCTTTCACTAACAACTGAATGATATATACATAGAGCGAAAAAGAGTTTTCTGAATTCACTTTGTCTTTTTGGGCATTTTTAAAGGAATTCATGACTGATAGAATTAAGAATCTTCAAAGCATTTTAGCGAATACCTTAAGCAGGCTATAGTGTGATCTTGGTGCATTCTTACAAGAAACTTACAGGGAAATAATCAACTGGCATACTTGAAAGCCATAGTCTGAATTTAGGATTAATTCTGCAACCTTTAAGCTCAGGGAATTGATTGAGATTTTAGTTATTGTTTGCAGTACCACCTGAACTACTCATAACAGGATTTACATTCTACCCATCTACAACACCTCTGTGAGACTCCAACTCTGAATCACTATTCTCATGATCGCCATTCAATTCTTTTCTATCTTCTTTGTACATGGTATGAATGAACTTTTCTAGAGTTGGTATCCAGTCAGTTACTAAATGTAAGTTCTCGAGAAGCAGCCAATTTCCTTAAATTGCACATTTTACTATCAGTTATTACACCTTCTCATTTATATTACTTCCTAATGGCATATATTCAATCTTCAAGTTTTCAGACTAAATCTGATATTTAAGAATTTGCAGTTCATTTAGGGTGTTTATTGTTGGGCTTAGGATAAATAGGATTGGACTATAGCAACTAGTCTCTTTGAATAAAGTTGCCAGATTAAAGACTGGAGGTTCCATAAATCGTGGATCAAGTACAGATCCCAAGAATCTCTAAATCTCTCTAACTATTCTCTCTGGTCTGAATATTCTGATAAGGCAGAATCTTAGTAAATCTTTAAGGACTTGTTATTTCTTAGTTATCATTTCTTTCTCAAATCTCACACTTCCAAGTCTAAATTCGTGATATTCTCCGACTCCCAAGACTAATGAATCAGCTACAACTTCTCTATCATCCTGGAACTTTTCTTTTTAAATTCCAAACTCATCTTCGTCATCATCCCCATATCCCTGATTCCTGTCTTTCTCATCATGATCATCTTCATCGAGGCCCCAATCTATCTTATCTTCATCCTCATCAACTTCTTTAATTTCTCTAAGGCCACCAGCAGCATTCTTTTTCTACTGCTTTCCATCTTTATCCATTTTGGTAAAGTTTGTTTCATCTGAGGTCCTCATTGATTGTTGTTTCTTAAGGTCTTTTTCTTAGTCATATTCCGAGTAAGATCCTGGCATTTGGATGTTTTCAGAGTCCTTTGCAAAAATATATTATTGCCATGCTTCAGAGTTGTTCAATATGTGGTCAAGGATACTTGGTCTATGGAATGGAGGGATTTTAGAAAGCTTTTCTAAGGCTAACCATTGCTATTCGTTTATCCAAGGACATTTGATTTTCCTTTGCTTTTCTTCTTCTTTTTTGTCATCATCTTCGTCTTCATCGCCGCTATTATCAGAATCAGATTAGCTGTCTTAATTTTCTTCTTTTTTCTAATTTGCCTATCCTTGAATATCTTATTCATAACCCTTGATTTAAGGTCCTTTGATAAAGAACTCAAACAGTTTCATATTCAAGCAGTTCTCCCCTTCCAGGATTCTAAATGCCAATAAGAAAGTAAACAGAAGTTTATCTTTCTCAAAAATTGATTGGCAAACATTTCTGTATAAAGTATATGTGAAGTTTCTGATGATATCTAGAAGAGGGTCTTAATCAGTATGTTTCTTTTATTTTACTTCCTCAGTGAAAATTTCAATATACCATTTTAGAGAGTACTGGTACATTACTTCTATCTTAGATAAATCACTCACCAAGAAATACAGTAAGGCTGCTCTATATGCAGCAGGTGTATAGATTCCTCTTGATTTCAAAATTTTATTGGAAGCTTTGTTCACTTTCTATAGGTTCTCAGCTATTTATCTGCCAGTCTTTTTAGAATTATTTAGAGTCTCAATCAAATGCTCATCAGAAAGAATTTGCTCTATATCGTTGTGAAGACATTGCAAAATATCGTTCTCTAGTTTCTTTAAGATTTTAATGTAATCAAGTGCTTCCTTCTTCATCTTGATTGTTTCTTCTTCAAGATCAGCTTTCTGATTCGATATAACAATGCTGAGCATTTATTCCTCAAGCCCCTCTAATGTTACGTAAAAATTGACAAAGATGCAAATGACGCTAATATCAGGACCAAAGTGAGGATTCCTCATTTCAGAACTAATGAACAATCTAAAGTTCTTATCGATATCTACCATATGTCCAAAGAGATTAACACTGTTTGTACCTCCTTCTAGAACAAAGTCTCTTTTAAGAATAGGATATAAGATAAGATCGATTTTTTAACCAACATTTTCAATAAGTACTTTCTTGCCAAATTTCATGGCGAACTCAAAGGACTAGACAAAATTAACATCACTGAAATTAAGAATCTTTAAATCATTTGATTGGTTAGGAGCTTTACTACTACTTTCCTATATTTTGATCCACTTACTTGCTTGGTATTAAGGATCAATACAAATGCATTGTTTTTGTGATTTTTCAAGAATAATAGCGTTACTTATAGAAAAAGAATCACTAGGCAACCCATTAAAATTCCATTCTTTTATCTTGATCTAATCTCCAAATACTTTATTGAAATTGAAGTCATCAGAAATTCTGATTCCATAATTCTTTATCATTGACTCCCATTTCTCTACACTTTGCTCTCTGTACTTTTAAGTAAAAGCACTAAGATAAGTTATAAAAGCAGCTCCCAATAGTACATCTCCTTAAATGGTTAAGAATTTCTTGGCAATCATTCTATTACAAACAAGCCATTTTTATTTCTCACCTCCTAAACCATTCAGGAGCTTAGTGGCTCTCTCTTTCTTTAATTAGCATTCGTCGATTTACTTCTATAAAAGCCTTGTCTCTGATTCTTTGATTTAGTGTTCTTTCTTTAAATATAAATTAAAGTTTAATAAACTTGAGTATGTCTAGATTCTCTTCTAGTTCTCTATACTCAGAGAGTTTGATTTATATCTGCTCTTCTTTTTCTAGTTTTTATTTCTCTGCGTAGAACAAAGCGTCTCTCTTCGGCTAAGTTTCTTAATAAATATAGTAGTAGTTCTTCAGAGCTTAAATCCACATAAATAAACCTAAATTAAATAATTTGATAAATATAGTTATCTTAACTCTATATTCAATTTAAATTTCTTCAAATAACTTATTTAACTAAATTTGTCTTTCCTAAACATAATAATGAGATATAAATACAATTAGATTCTTACAAATTTCTAAAGAGTTTGATATTGTTTATCAATGGTCTTTTTAGCAACTTCCTTCTCATATAGATGTATGTTGGTTCGCTTTTATCCATCTTCTTGTATTTTGAAAGCAATTTGACTTATCTCATTATAGTTCTTTTACTTCTGTAAATTATTCGTAGTTTATCTAAGTTTACTAAACACAGCTATTTTCTTTGATGAAGTTTACTATGAATAAGCTGCAGAAATTTACTTTTTTTGTTAAGTTGGCTTTAAATCTTCACTTGGTTTAATACTAGTTTTTTATTGAGTTAAGTGGGAACTTAAGTTCTGTTTAAGTAAGATATCAAGCTTATCTGAGCACGATTTTAGTTCTTAGATTTATTAGGCTGTTTAATTGGAGGAAGATATCTGGATGTTTGACTATGCGAAGCTGCTGTATTTCTGATTTTAGCTATAATATAAAATTCAATATAAAAATCATTGAGTTTATAATAAGTTTATCGATATCATTTGTTGAAAAAGTTTCATTTTCAAAGAATATTATCTTATTTTGCTGGTCTCTGTTCAATGCTGTTTCTAGATTTTCAGCTTTACCATTCAAATCGTCATTAAATATAGTTAAATACTTTGAACATTATAATTATTGGATATAAGATATGATTTGTGAACTCAGGGTGATGATTGAGATTTCCTCTAAATCTTATTAAACTTTAGCAGTTATAATCAGACTATGTGGGTGTAACAAATGACTAGCTGTTTATAACAAACTACTCATTGTCTTATTTAACTGAGCTGAGTGGAGTTGTATTGCCAGTCGTATAATTTTGAGGATATGGTCTAGCTTCTTAATACTAAAAGGGATGGTCTTTCTAAGTTTACTTATAGTCAAAATTGGTAAGTTAATCTAGCACGCTCTAAGATTGATATTAATTTGGTGCTTAGTTGTCGTTTGATTGCAGGAATCTACTGTTAAAGAGCTGTTTATCTTAATTCTGTTATTTATAAGGTGTCACAGTTGATGAAACAGCAATTCTCTTAGAAAGAGTGCTATCATTGTATGATTAATTATTTATCAATGATTAGTACTGGAATCCATGCTTCATAGCAGACTACTAAGATATACTTCCAGCAGATTACCTCAATTGCACGCTATCTTATAGTTAAGTATAGGAATTGATTATATCATCGTTAATAAAGTTTTAGTATTACGATTCAACATTCTACTGCTTTTATCTTGAAGTATTGACTGCCATTTAGTTTTAAATTACATTGATCTTACTTGAGACTATCTGTCTCTTTTAGCTTAATACAGAGCTCTTGATATTGTTTTTACTTTTTTCTCTTGAGGACTTCACTGAATCGTTGGATCTTCGAGACATATTTCTATTGCTGCTTTGAGCAGTATTTACATTTGTAATGTTCGAGAAGGCTTGTAAAGTATTGAAGTCTGTTTGAATTTCAGAAATAATAATCGATGGCTTTTTATCATTAAGACTTTATAAATATTCTACTTAGTTGAAAAGTAAGAGAGTATAGCGTCAATTTGTATGGCCTAGATATATATTTTAATTATAGAGAGATTAATGAAGCATTTACTTAAAAAATCAGTGCAGATTTCTTTTGCATCGATAGTAGCAATCAAATCAGCAGATATCTACAAAAAACAGGAGTTTAACTATAGATTCCCATTACAGGCAAGATTAGCAGAGGCCTACTAAGGCGATGATTATGTTGGAAATCTTATAAAGAGTGAATTCAGTAAAGACTTCTCAAAATTGGAAGAGGTAGAGAAAGCCAGATATGATTTCAAGTTGAAGACTAGAGAATAGCACTTGAAGGAGATTATGGATGAGAAGAACGAGTATGATATATTGGTCATTGGAGGTGGAGCAAGCGGGGCTGGAGTAGCACTGGAAGCTGCATCCAGAGGTTTGAAATGTGCAGTTGTGGAAAAGTACGATTTTGCCTCAGGAACCTCAAGCAGATCAACTAAAATGGCACATGGTGGTATCAGGTATTTTGAGAAGATGATGATGCTGGAAGGGGATCCATTTGAAAATTATGAACTACTCAAGGAAACTCTTCATGAGAGGAATTACTTCTTATTTGCTGCACCATTCTAAAATAAGCCATTAAAACCAAAATAAATCTATTGCCAAGTGTAATTTATGGGGATACACTGCTTTTGAATGCTTTTATTGTAATATGAGGTAAACAAAAGCATAATTCTAAGTAATAATCATGAGATTAAAATAAATAATGAGCTTAAATTTGTTCAAATAAAAATTAAACTTTTCAAGAATTTAATAAAACATTATGACTTTTAAGGAAAAACATAGATAAAATTTTATAATTAATAATTCAAATTTTAAGAAAGGATTTTATATTATTAAATTTACATGTTTTTTATTTCAAACTTTTAAATTCTTTATTTTTACATAGTCAATACTTAAATACTAGGTGAGATAAATAAAATTACCAATAATAGGCAAGTAATTGTCTAATTAAAGTTGAAAATTATACTTTATTTATTTTTTAAATGAATATTTTAAATTCTTAAATTAACACTCCTGAGATTAAAAGATGTTAAGCTTATAAAGTGATTATCTAAAGGAATTTCTAAGCATGATGTTTTTATCAAAAAATATTATTATAAATTATCTTAATATTTATTGAACATCAAAGATCATATTCATTTTAACTATTATATAACGACAATAAATTTCATAAAGTGATTTTAGGATTTTAATTGAATTTAGTTATTCCAAGTTCATCACTCTTTAAGACAGCTTTCTTCTATTACCCAGGAGCCCTTCTCTATCATTTCATGTATAACTTATTAATTAATTAAAAAATCCTATTAACATATATTTTACTTAAGAGAGCTTGTCAAGTCAGAATATCAAACAGGATTAGGTGGACCTAAAATTCTTGGAAAGGGAAAAGTAAGAGATATGTTTAAGAACTTAACTGCAATTCATGGGCAAAACGGGGTGCTTATGCATGAAGCTTAAATGATGGACTCAAGAATGAATTTAAATACATTACTCACATCAACAGTGAACTAATATAACAATATAAAAAGTTTATTTGTATCTTATAGTAACTTCATTATGTTGTATATTCCAGGGATGAAGGGTGCTAATATTGCCAATTACACAGAGTTCGTAGATTACATAAAGAACGAACATGGGAAAATTGTAGGAGCAGTGCTTTAAGATAATTTAACTAAGAAGCAATTTAAAGTCAAATGCAAGGTACTTGTCAATCAACTAAAATAAAACATAATTTATTTGTTTATAATCAAAGTAGGAAGGAAGATAATCATTTAAATAGCATTTTGTTATTTAAAATTCAAGATGATTCAACTATAAATCTTAAAATATAAACATTTTTTAAAAATTATTTTAATTTTTCAATTTATTTCTTTTTACAATTAAAATTTTATCGCTCCATGCATATCAATGTAATTTTTATAGTTTTTATATTTAGTACAAACTATTTTATTAAGATAAATTGCGCTGGCATTCATGCTGATGAACTTAGATTGAAAGACAATCCTTAAGCACAAAGGCGTGTAACTGGAGCAAGAGGAACTCACTTGATGTTTCAAAAAGATTTGCTTCCTGAAAATTCAGGCATTATTATAATCACTTAATTTTAGTATAATTCGCAATCAATCTATTGTGAATATTTATACGAGCAATATCATTCCCAAGACAAAAGATGGAAGATTAATCTTCATCATAAACTATCTTGGACATGCCATGGTAGGAACTACAGATGATAAATGTGAATTAACTCACACCCCTTAACCCCTCTAGCAAGACATTGATTTCATTGTGAGTGAATTGTCAGCAATATTTGGCAAAGACTATGACTTTAAAAACAATATGATAAGTGCTTGGTCAGGCATTTATGATAAATAAAAAGAAAAATAGAAGATTATAACAATTTGATTAAGATTAAAATGAATACTTTTAATGGAGAGGAGGATGGACCAGTTACACTCACAAAAATGTAAGTTACAAAAAAACATATCTAAAAATTTTATTTTTTAGAGGTTCAGTCTGGTAAGAGTAGTGGCAGGTCTAAGTTGACACTTCAGGTGCGGAGCTCAAGGACTAAGTAAAAGTGGATCTGACAAGATATCTTTGATGTTTACGAGGGTGAATGGAGAGATGATAAAGCTGTTTATACAATCCGGTTTCCATTTTGTTTAAAAAGTATTCTAAGTTATATTAATCAAATTGTTATAATCTTCTATTTTTCTTTTTATTTATCATAATTAGACCACTCGTAGTGGAAACCGAAGAGGATAAAAAGCGTATAAAGGACATATAAGAGTTAGAAGATAGCACTTACTATAGGAAAATGAAGAGAAGAGTAAAGAGAGGCATTATTAGACTTGGATAAAAGATTCATGGAGCACCTACTGGGGATACCGCAAGTTTGTCAAGAAATCATGTGATTGAAGTTAGCAATAGTAATTTAGTCTCATTAATGGGAGGCAAGTGGACTTCATTTAGGAAAATGGGTGAAGAGACTATCGATAGAATCGTTCACCAAAACTTGGCACATCTCGATGTAAAACAAGAGAAGTCAGTTACTGATAAATTCAAGTTACTTGGAAGTTACACAGCAGTTGAAATAAAGGATGGCATTTAATAGCTACCAGAAGAAATCTAAGACTAGTATGAGGACCACTTTGTATTTGTTTATGACTTACCTAGAGACGCAGCTCGCCATATCTACCACTCTTATGGAACAGCTGCTTTGAGAGTAGTGAGGCTTGGCATGGACAATAAATTGAACACGAGACTTCATCCAGACTACCCCTACTTAAAATCAGAAGTACTCTATGCAGTAAGACAAGAAATGGCTGAGAAGCCTAATGATATACTGTGCAGAAGGATACCAATGGCATTTGTAAATAAAGAACTTGCTACTTAATTATTAAAGGAAGTTGTAGAAATTATGGCAAAAGAGAAGAAATGGTCTAAATCGCAAAAGCAGGCTGAATATGATGAAGCACTTAAAAATCTTGAATACATGAAATGAAATAAATTAGAACTTATAAATACTTAGAACAGTTAATTTAATTTATTGAATTAATGTGATAATTAAATCCATGTTAAATTAATATAAATTTAAGACTGTTACATAATTATAATTATAAATGTCAGTAAATAAAAACAAAGGAAATAATGAGAGAGTGGAGGATATGCATCTTCAGCTCTCCGAGAAATATTAGTCTTATAAAGACTTAGCCGATAGATGTCTCATAAACACATAACAAATTGGTAAGATTCATTAGATTACAAGATAATATATTGTTTTTTTTAGACAAGGGAGATAAGAGAGTGTTTTATTTAAAGCCATAGAGCATCTTTCTGGAAGAGCCAAGGAAATAAAACTAGTACAGGAATGAATTTGTTAAATTAGTTTCCACTCCCCCAGCCCCAGAACCTTTCACATTGTTTGCTGATGATCTTCATAGAGTATAAATAGTTAGCTTAAATTAGCATATAAAATACACTAGGCCATATTAATATGAAAACTAAAATGTGTATTTACAATTATTTTAGAGTAAATATTTTAATAATTTTATTGATTTTAGGATTTTATCGATTTAATTCAAGATAAGAGTAATCCCTCAGTAACAAAGCAAGAATTAGCAAATTTCTTCAAAAGAAGACAGTACAAGCTTTAGCATAAGAAATATAAATTGCTCTAAAGATGGGCACATCACGCTTTAACTTCTGAATTAGTGGATAAAGTTTCATTGAAATTCAGTCCTACTTATTCAAAGCTGTAATTTGAACTGGAAAATTCTGTAAAGAGATACTCTAGACTTGAGGGAGAAGATCATTTCTTAAATGTTAACAGACCTCAGACCAATGGAAAAGATGATTAAGCCAGTTCAGAGTTCGATGAAAAAACGGTAAAATTAAGCTTAATTTTGTGTTAAACATTTTCTAGACTCCTTTAAGTTCTTTGAGAATTGATGACATAGATGTTTACTTAAGAATCTCAACTTACGAAGAAAAGATAAATAAAGATGCTGAGAAGTTTATTCAAAGAGTAAAATGGACTCCAATGACGCACAGATATGAAATTTTCCAGGATTCAATTGAATATTTCTAACAGTTAAAGTCTTAAAACTTAGACAAGCAAAGAGCCTTTCTTAAACAAATTTAAGACAAAGGTCAAAATCTGATTAATTTCAGAAAGCTTGGAATTACTGGCTAACAAGAATTAACTAAAATTTTAGAGTCTTAAGGCATTAAAAAGCTTGAGAAAAGAAGTAATAACTTAAGAGACAAATACATCGATACTTGCAAATATAATTATGATAAACCTAGAATGATAGTTTGGAATGACATTGAGCTTAAACTTTAACTTTAAGAGAGAAGTACACCTTTTGGAATACATGGAGATCTGGAAATCGATAACGGTCATTCTTTTGCATACAGCATAATTGTTTTCTTCCCTACTTATTTCCAAACTTAAGTGATCAAAAGTTAATTTGCTCTTTACGATGCAGTGCCAGCACTAATAGACCCTACCACTTTGGCAAAGAAAAACATTTAACAAGTTCTAGACAGAAATAGGAAAAAGTATGGAAATAACGTGACCGGAAAGAATTCCCTTCTAGAAAGATTAGAGATCAAACAAAAATAAGAGCTGTTAAATACTGAGTACATTAATTCTGTTGAAAGAGCACTTTTCGGTGAGTTTAATGCAGGTTAAATTAAAGATTTTCCAACTGTTAGAATAAAGAAATGTACTTGGGTCTAATTTATATGTTATGAGCCTTTCCTTAGTAATCAAATTATTAATTTGTAAATTGAATAAAATATCTTAATAAATTATGTTGAATGATTAGAAATACTAAGCATCAATTTTAGCAGGCGAACAAAACTAAATTGATGACTGTTTATAACTTACTCTTGATCTTATCAACGTTTAAGATGTAACGAATGTAAACTTAATTCTTGAAAGCTTATCATCTATCCATCATGACAAAGTCAAGCATGGAGAGATAAAGACAGAGTTTTTATTACAAAATGCATTTCTTTCAGAATAAGACGTTGTTGATAGGATTGATACAGATCATTCCTTCACTGAGGGTGAAAGATCTTTCTTGTCAATATTTAAGGGCTGTCTTAAAACAAAGTCAGAATACTAACCTGTTAAGGAATAGGAAGAACTTCATAAAAACAGCCTGCTTCAAGTACCACAACATTTGCTATTTTCCTTATATATGCTGAAATATCTGAGAGCAAGAGACTCTAAAATTAAGCTTCTCTACATGTTAAATGCTTTTAGAGCTGTCCAAAAACGAATTGTCATCGAAATGAGAGAAATGGGAACGAGAGATAGGGTTATGGGAGATGTGAATTTCTTAGGACCAATGGAAAATATACAAGATGAGTTTGGGGTAGCAGAGGAGGAAGGAAGAAAAACTGCAAATGAGAGATAATCAGCCACAACTTAATCCCATGGAAGATTTACAGATACATCATACTCCTCAATGTACAAACCAACTTAGTTATAAGAAAATGACTAGCCAAAGTTTTACAACAAAGTAGTGAAGAAGGATACTTCTCAAGAAAACGATTAGGATGAGGTTGATATTATAAACGATCATTTAGTGGATATCTAAAAGATTAAGTTCAACAGTAGATTTTAAAACTTTATCTTCTCAACATGCCCTATTATCCCAAGGTATCATGCCACATTTGGAGAGCCTCTTGATAGACAAGAAATTTCAGCAGAAATTGAAAACTTGAAGAAAGCTGACAATAAAAAAGAGGAGGGATTACGATTAATGGGAAGAGTGGATTACATTTACCTCGATGAAGCTACAGGCTATTATATGGTCAAGGATGATTTTGGTGTTCATATTATGTTTGATGCATCTTTCTTAGATATGAGAAATTTAGAGTAAGAGGTTCTAAAGATATGAAATAAAAATATTCATAAAGCTCATTTTTTATTTATATGTTCCTTCTACATTTAGAAATAGGAACCCCTCTTAGAATAAGACTTACTCCATATATTCCCAGCAGTGGATCGTTTAGAGATTTTGGATGACGTCTTCGAGTGTGAACTCTCTTACCATCAAGCAAAATTAGAACTAGCATTAACTTACTTAGAGTGTTTTGAACATATCTCAGATACATTAGAGCAATAAAGAATGGCTCAGATTATAGTAGATCTTATGGCATTAAGGCCAAGATTAAACTTGAATGGAACTCATTTCAAAGATTCTTATAAGGCTGAAGTAGAAAACTTCAAACTTCAAAATAGTTTGATAAGAGAAGTAATCAGAATGCAAATGAAAAATGAATTTGACTAAAACAACTTCATTAGAGACTACCTTGAAAGAACTTATAGATTGATAATGGAATAAGTTGAAAATAAATTCTAATATTAGCGACCAGAAACCCTCGATCAAGAGATTAAAGGGAGAGAAAATTTGTGTAAGTATAAGACCATATTTAGATTATTTTTTAGAAAAGGGTATCATAGATGAGACTCTATCATCACAGTAAGTAGACCCCTTGACCTAAGATTCAATTCAAACTTAAGACACAAATTAAGAAGCTAAACAAAGAAGGAATTCTCAAGAAAATATTTAAGATCAGAAAACTTAAGTTTTTTCTGCAAAATTTTCAGACCCGAAGGAATTCGCAAACTATCTTGGAATACCATTTGCTTCATTACAAATGTTAATGAAAGATTATAAAGAAAGAGATCCATTAGTAAAGTAGTCTATTCATGAACATGTGTCATTTATTAAAATTGAGGAAGGCTATCCCATTTTTATGTACGATATGTCGGCAAAGCAAAATATTATCTATAAATTATTAATTAATGTAATAAATCTAATTGCTTTAATATTTATGCAATAACACTCTAGCTTTCACTAAAGACAGCTAAAGAATAGGCATTTTAGATTTTTATGAATCAATACATATGATAGTAAAAGTAGTAGCAGCAATGTAAATCGCTTTTTAAGAACTTAACGAAGTTCACAGACCAGACAATGGATTGACAACAACTGCCTTAGAAATATCAACTTACAGATATTATTTATCAGAGTTGAAAGTTGTAAAAGGAGAGAAGACTTTAGCTATTGAAAAACCTACTGGGATGAATTATACTAGATATTAATTTATCTCTTTCATTTTATAAAAGCTTCTAGCTTTACATTGAGGATGATTCAATATTGGGAAATTCAGATAAAATGATGTTTTATTCTAAAGAGTTTTTGGCAACAGCAGAAGATGAATAGTCTTCACATAATCCCTACATCTTGACAAAATTAAACTTGAAAACAATAGACAATTTCTCTTTTGATACCTTCTAGAAGCTTATTTAAGACAACCTTAATACAGCCACTTCGGGTAGCATATTCTAAGATGGTACTAGAAACGCAGGTCGAAAGATTACGACACATCATGCTTACAGATTTTTCCCGAAATTGAAAGCTAGAGCTTAAAAAGTGTTTATTCCTACTATGCTGTTTTTAACTTGTAATTCAATTGAAATGATGAGATTGAGACATCTATTAGTAATGACAATCATATAGAAGAAGCTACTTGAAGATGTTTACGAGAAGCAAGTTAAGTTACTAAGTAAAGATGGTAGGATATACTTCAAAGATCCATTTAATTTTGAAAATTTTATACAGCTCGGGGAAAAAAGTTATGTCAATTTTGTTGATGATGGACCTAGCACAGGAATTGAAATTGATTTAGCAATAAATGAATTCGATCCTTCTCTCAGATCAATAATGAATTTTTCTGATCCAATAAATTAGGTAAATATAAATTTTATATTTAATTGACAATGAATATATTGGACGTTGATCTTTAATATTTATGCAATTAATGTTATATTAAGATTAATTAATTTATGCATTTTAACTAGTTTTTTTTCACTCATTATGTTAAATTTGAGGAAAAACATCATTTTCTAAAGGAAAATAATAAATTTAATGAGAATCTTTAATTTATTAATTCTATGAAAATATCTATAATATAATTAGTCTTTCTTTATCAATATAGCTACATATTAATGCTATTTGATTCATGAGCTGTATTTGACCAATTTAGTAACAATTATATGATTATGATCCAATACTATAATCAAATAAATAGTAAACTATAGTAACTATGTTGAGCACCAACGCATTCATTTAAAAATAATGGATATATTTCAAGTATATATTTAATGAAGCTTAATTAATAAAATTATAATTTATAATTTTACTATTGGTTAATATGTGAAATTATTAATTTTTTAACTATTTCTATAAAGAATTCATGCAAATTAGCATTTTATTTACATAAAATTGATAACTTTGAGCAGAATTTAATATATTTATATGATTATGGTTATTCTTTTAAAAAAAATTATTATCAATAAATTAAAATCTTCTGCTCAAAGTTATCATTTTAATGTGAATAAAATGCTAATTTAAATGAATTCTAAATAAAAATTATTGCTTGATTAAATCCTCACATATCAACCAATGTACAATTATAAATTATAACTTAATTTATGAAGCTTCATTAAATTTATAAACTATTTTAAAACTAAATAAATAAAATTATAAGTTGTTTGTAAATTTAAATATTTTTTAATTAAGCCAAGGCACCCAAGCACAATAAGTTTTTTAGCTTCTTTATTTCTAAGATCTATAAAAAGATCTTCAAATAAGCAAAACGAATTTAAAACTTTATGGAGGATTAAATTATCCCAGCATTAGCATTGGAATTTTGGGGTGAGAGCAGGTTGGAAAGTCTACATTATTGAATAAAGCTTCCAAAAAATTTTAAGGATATTTTATTTAAATCATTATTTTGACTAATTTATAATTAAAAAAATATGGTAATATTTTTTTAAAAATTACATTTATATATATAAATATAGTGTTAATTGAATGAGGTTTTTAATTATTAATACTATTTTATTAATTAATATACACAAGTGGAGTTTCTTTGTTTATAAATGCTGCTTATAGAACAAAGTTCCGTCAGAATATTACAAATGATCTCGACCGCACAACTGATGGTATTTGGTATCAGTACACAAATATTAAAGGTTTAGGAGTTAGAAAAATACATAAATTTGACAGTGAATGATTAAATAATCAAAATTAGAAACTTATATTTTTGGCGTTTTCTTCAAGTTTAAATAAATTATGAATGAAAGACCAGAATAATTTGATAATTTATAATAATAATAAAATATGAATCTATGTTTTTATAAAAATATTTAGCTAAGGTGACAAACACTCACCCCCCCATAAGGTGTACTTTTGAAAATGTATTCTGATAGAACTCGACCTCCTGAGTAAAGTTTTCTCAAGAACTAGTCGTACGCGGATAATAGTTTTTGAGATAACCCACTTCCTAAGTGAGAAAATCATATATAAAATCATAAAATTTGGCTTAAAAATTTTGACACTTCTAAAAAAAAATACATTTTATTTTCAACTTTCGAGTAATTTTTTTGTCTTTAATTATTATATCATGAAGAATTCAACATTTATCCTCATATTTTATTTGAAGCAAATTTATTGTTATAAAAAATATGATAATAT
This sequence comes from Oxytricha trifallax, assembly GCA_000711775.1. Classification (NCBI taxonomy): domain Eukaryota; phylum Ciliophora; class Spirotrichea; order Sporadotrichida; family Oxytrichidae; genus Oxytricha; species Oxytricha trifallax. Next base: position 137,261 of record ARYC01000255.1, on the reverse strand, counting down.
GCATAGCCTAAAATTTGTTATATTTCGAGATTTCAAAAATAACAATAAATTTGCTTCAAATAAAATATGAGGATAAATGTTGAATTCTTCATGATATAATAATTAAAGACAAAAAAATTACTCGAAAGTTGAAAATAAAATGTATTTTTTTTAGAATTTTGTCAAAATTTTTTAAGCCAAATTTTATGATTTTATATATGATTTTCTGACTTAGGAAGTGGGTTATCTCAAAAACTATTATCCGCGTACGACTAGTTCTTGAGAAAACTTTACTCAGGAGGTCGAGTTCTATCAGAATACATTTTCAAAAGTACACCTTATGGGGGGGTGAGTGTTTGTCACCTTAGCTAAATATTTTGTATCTTTAATATAGAATTTAAGAATATGACTAAATAAAAAAATAATTCAATCATAATTGCCAGATTTTAAGATTACAAATAATTATTGGAATAATAATATAAACACTAAAATATTATGAGTTGTAATTAAAATTAAAATAATTTTTCTATAAAATTGAGTTATTGCTAAAATACAGAATATTAGTAAATTCAAGAAATCCAAAATAGATTTGATATTTTTTAATAATATTAACTGCCACTTAATACAGATAACTGAATTAGTAATTGGTTTAGTACACTTTTAATTACAAATCTTAATATTAAAAATAATAATGACCATTTGAATTAATTGTAAATTGCACTGTTTAATGTTTTTAAGTTTTTAATATATTAAGGCGTACTAATTAAATTTTACATTTTACATCGTAAAATTTTTAGGAATTAGCTTGTTTTAAATTCAATTGTACAGAATGCAATGAAAAGTGATTTATATTATAATTATTTGAAGTAATTATATATAGGCACTTATGGCAGTTCAGCTAGATGAGAGCTCTTCATTTCTTTTCTTGATCACTGTCGTTATCTGTTTGATCCCGTCGATCTTATCTATGATTGTTGGTTCCTCTATCATTAACTCTAAATTTCCGTCCAACAGTCGCTGCTTCATGTACACTGCCTGCTCAATCTCGTTGAACTGAAACTTCTCATCTTGCCTCTGCAACTAGCTCGTGAATTCTCCGTGTTAAGGTAATCAAACAGCCAGACAACATTTACTTTATCTGGGCATTTCCTAAAGATGACTCTATATAACTTTTCAACCGCATCATAGTAAATTATATCCTCTAGCAATTTAGTATTGACTGTGGTTAGATGTGATCATTCGGTGTCTGATCGTTGAAATAGAATGTCTCCCCACTCATTTCGACATTCATTTTTGTTTTTTTAAATAATAAAAATATAAATCACTTTTCATTGCATTCTGTACAATTAAATTTAAAACAAACTAATTCCTAAGAACTGTATAATGTGAAATTTAATTAGTACGCCTTAATATATTAAAAACTTAAAAACATTAAACAGTGCAATTTACAATTAATTCAAATGGTCATTATTATTTTTAATATTAAGATTTGTAATTAAAAGTGTACTAAACCAATTACTAATTAATTTATCTGTATTAAATGGCAGTTTTATTTTTAAAAAATATCAAATCTATTTTGTATTTCTTGTATTTCCTAATATTATGATTTTTAGCAATAATAACAAATACGAGCGAACTCAAAATTAATATTTTTTTACTTAGCTCTTAAATTAAATGTATTTAAAATAAATAATTGTAATAATTTATTTCTCTTAATTTTTAATCTACAATTTGGTATATTTTTGAATGTTTACTAAGTGCATTTGTTTGACTGTGAGGGCTTCGTCAGCGATTCTTTAGTTTCAGATTTAGAAGAAGCCTATAAAAATAATGAAGATAAAGCACAAGAAAGAATCAATGACGGAGCTGCTAAGATTGTGTATTATATGGTAAATACCTGTAATGTTATATTAGTGCTTGTCAAGTATGATGACCCAATTGATCAAATGTTTAAAATACTTGGAAAAGGATAGTTTACCTCAGACTTTATATAGTAATTGTACTTTGTCGTAAGAGGAAGCAAAGATGAGAGTGGGAGGAAAAATTTTATCAAAAAGATTTAAAAATTTGCTGGGAAGCTTTAGAATGCGTCTGATATGTCTAATTAGAATTGGGAATTAAAATGCTTGTTTGTGCAAGAATCAAAACAACTAAATAATATATTTAAGTGATTTTATTTACAGGGTATAGTTGGGGGTCTAATTGGGGTTATAAGAGAATACGCAGGTTTTATGTGAATATAAAATGTATATAAGGAATTAGTTATTTTAATCAAAAAGTTTTACTTGTTTGTCTTTGTCGTATCTCTTGAATCGTGTTCTCACTCTTATGACTCAAATATGCCATCTAATGTTGACCTAGGATAAGAAGGAGTATTGATAAGTATAATCTCTATTTTTTTGCATTTATTTATCTCTCTTTAAGTACTTTCAAGCTTAAATTGTTGATTATTTTTCTAGCTTGGTACCATAATAGTCCATACTTTTCATGTAGCTTTCGAATGTAGAGCCAACAACTGCCCATATATCACACTAAGCTGAGCCATAAATCTACTTTTCTCTGATTGGGAAGTATCCAGGGGTTCCAAGAAGCTTTGCTAAAGTTAAAATATCTTATCTTAATGCTCTATAGAAATTGATAACAACAAACCCTAATGGACAGAGCTTCAGCTTTGCATATTCAGGTTTCAAATCTGTATGGACATATCCAAGTTTATGCAACTCCTTGACACCCTTAAACATATCTAATACAATAATATTTGAGTTATCAGGATATCTGTTATAATAAAGATAGTTTCTCAGAGTCATTCCAAATTTCTTTAGTGGTAGAGTGATTAAATCATAGCTTAAAAATAATACAATTTAGCTGAAGCAAGTTCTTGCAATTTCTTCTCATTACCTCTCTCATAAATCACAATGAGTTTTGTTTTGCAGGTACGTCAATATGCAAGAATTAGTAATTTAAGTGGGTATTACAAGCGAGTTTTTGAAATGTTTCACACAAACATAAGCCAAGAGTCATGTGGCAGTTCTCTGAAATTTATCTTTCTAAGTTGATGTTTGATTGTTTCAATTGTTAATTGATTCTCTTTGCTTGGCTTGATAATAGTTGAGTATACAAGTTCTCTGAGACCTCCATTTATTTTATTTTTATCGAGATATTGTTTGATTCTCTGCTTAGAATCTCTCTCACCCCTGCAGCTAAAGTAATCGTTTCTTGGCATGTCGCTCTCTATTATTATTACTACTGCTAGAGCCCAGATATCCCATTAAACGTCTCCATCTCTCCACTCTTCTCTCTCTGGGAATTATTCAGGAGTACCATATATATTGCCTTATGCAGAGGCTTGCACTCTTTGAGCTCTGTTGAAATCAATGATATAAATTCTAAGAGGTTGAAAGTTCATCATAATGTTCTCTGCTTTAAGTCTCGATGTGCATAGCCAAGCTTGTGAAGCTCTTCAATACCCTCAACTATTTGCTGCACGATCTAGCCAATTTATCTTTTGCATCTATTGTCAGATAAAAATTCTCAGTAAGTCATCTCGAGGAGAAGTCTAAATGCAACATGATCTTTTCCAAGTAGTATAGCATCTAGCTAAATAATATGCTTACACTCTCTAAACTTTGCTTGTTAAAGAGCATAATACTCATTAGCAAATTCCATTTGGAACTTGTCATCAGCAAGGAAGTAATTGAATGGATATATCTTGTAAGCATATTAGTCGTCAGTAATGACTCTCTTCTCTATTTTATCTTCAAGAGTGAGGTAGCTTTCTAGGCAAGAATCTAAGTCAATAATTTTTAATATAGGAATCTTCATTGCCTCTATTTTAACCATGATTTTATTGATCTCAGAGACTGGAAAGTTCTTGACTGCTTTCTTCATTTTGACTTACTTCTACAATTCAACTCTAAGAGACTCCACTGGGTTTCTTGATCTTCTTTTTTAGAGGAATCTATTCCCTGTGGGTTCATGAATAAAGACAAAACTTTGATTATGCTTTTTCTTTAAGTGCACTTTAAGGTCTCTAGTATGAGAATATGGCTTCTCACAGAACTCACAGACATACTTCCCATCTTTCTTTTAATGCTTGAGATATAACCTTGGCATATCGTTGTGTATATCTCTCAAGTGTCTCTTATAAGTTGACTTGTAAGGGAAAACTTTATTGCATTCTTTGCATTAATAGTCAACTTTGGCTGGTATTTATTAATGCTCTATGGCGGGTTGTTAAACCTCCTCCTCAATTTGCACAGCTTCTATGATGACCTCCTACTTAACTTATATTTAAATCTCAAAGCTAGACTGGTCAAAGTTGTCATAAGTAGGCTCCCACTGAGTACAAGCGTCTCTGGTCTCTACTTTTCTTGGTTGCTGGAATTATAATTTTTATTGATTTTACCCAAGTAATGCCGCTCTTCTCAAAAAGTTAGCGCTCATTTTAGTTTGCTGATATATTTTAATATAAAATGATAAAATCTACCTTGATAAACTATAATAGTAGAGTATATGACACTCTGGTAGTTCTTTGCTGAGAGGTAAGCAAATTAAATAACCATAAAAGACTGTAAGTTGACATATTTAATGATAATTTTATACATTTTAGTAAATTAAAATACTCCTAATGAAGTTTTGTTTCTCTCGGAGGTCCTCCAAATCAATTTTGAAATTAATTTGGAGGTAAAGTTATTAAACTTTTTTAATTTAATATGCTCTTAATTAAGTTTTAACCTTAAAATTTAACTCCTAATAAAGTTTGAACTTAATTTGAAGGATCTCCTAAAATATTTAAACATTATTAGGAGCAATTTAATGGAGATAGATTGATAAAAATGGAAATCAATCTGTGAAACTTGGAGCAAGTCTTCAATGCTTCTCCGCATATCTTTTCAAGGTTGACCTCTAGTAGGTCCTCCCTATTTAGGAGTAAGATTTTAATAAACTTAGAATGGATATCCATAATTTTAAATTTCATTAACATTTCTAGAAAGAGGAAGCAAGATGGAGTCTATGAATGATGCAGGGAAGAGAATTTAACCTCAAGATTTAATAGGAAAATTTCGAAGTAAAGAGTACCTTTATAGATACTAGGTATAGCAAGGTAAGTTCTTAAGTAAGATTAATAAATCCATTATAGTTGGATTGTTCTTGCCAACTTAGGAGGGAACTAAATCTCATTCTTAAAAGCCTTACTGAGTGAAGAGAAAAAAGCTTTTAAGTCTAATGAAATTAGGATGATTGAAATTCCTAACTACCCTGAAATATCAGTGACAAACCTATATGACGATGCTATGAGTGATCCAGACGTAGCTCTCTACCTTCCATCAAAGCTACAGCTCTCTAATAAGTTGCCAGAGAGAAACTTCTTCTTTGGTGTTCTTGCAACTCTGAAACCTGAGTACTTAAATGAAGTTATTTAAGAAGCTCATAAGAAACGCTACAGCATCTCTCCTGAAGAAAAAGAGAAGCAAGGTATTAAAATAAGTGATACCTGGCTGTAGGAACTTAAAAAGCATCCTTTCATCTCAAGTAAGCTTAGTCTTCTAACTTTATAGAAAAACCTGGTACTGCTATATACTTAATGAAAGAGCGCAGCAAATTAAGCAGAGAGAGAAAATCACAGGTAAAGCATGAATTGAGCAAGAGACTCTTCAAAGATTTATAAAAGGCAGACGAGGTGAACATAGCAGTGGCTGGCACTAATAGAAAAAACATAGACCCAAGCAAGCCTTCAGAGGAAGAAAAGAAAGAGAAGCCAAATCCCTTTACGGGAAAATTTAATATGTGAACTTATTCATTCGTTTAAATCTAATACTTATTTATACACACAAAATCTCTCTTCTCTTGCGCACACTTTAGCTTCATCATCACTGACTCTCTTAGCAGCACTCTTAATAAAATTTACTGTATCTATCTTCAGATCGTGCATCAAGTGATAGAGTAGAAGTTTCTTGTAGTGGCCCTTCAATAACCCCCAATATAATTCAATCCCATTGAACTGAGGACAGTAGGGAACATTAAATACAGGTGTTATGTTAATCTTTCATATTCCTTTCTTGAGTCTTTATTTTTATGGACATATAAGTTATCTACAAACAGAATAATCTCTTAGTTGGCGTACTTAACTCTGAGTTATTGCAAGAACTTAATATATTATTCGGTCTTAATTGAGCGAGGGTGGATAGCATAAGTCTCGAGGCCATTATCTTCGCTTATTCCACCTAGTATAGCATTAGTTTAAACCTTAACCTTTTAGTCATAAACTTCTATATTACTATACCTCTTGTACCAAGACCTTGATATAAAGGTATTGAATGTAAATACAGCTTCATCAGCGTGTATGAACTTTATATTATGCTCATAAGACCTATGTATTTAATCGAATATATAATTTAAATTATCCTTAAAAAATGGAACATTAAAGTCAATCACTCTCTTAATGCGATTGACTGTCGTGTAAGATATTCAGTTCTTTTTATAAATGTTCGCTATAGATTAAGCAGAGATATGAAGCTCAGAAAATTGGATATGAAGCATCACAGCTCTCTAGGCCAGAGAGAAGTGAGCCCAGTATTTAAGAGTCTTATCATTTATAAGATAATCGATATGATGCTGCTAAAATGTTAAAGGTCTATTAGGCTTAGAATTAAGCTGCTATCTCTTTAAATTCAATGCTAATAGACAGTGAGACCTCACAGTTTCTGGAGATTTATGGAGTAGCCTTGCTATAGACGTATAATTCAGAACAGGTTTGAGTTATTCACTATATTCATCACATCCATATCGCAACTTAAACAATAAATATATATACTCACTGTCATAAACAGACCCCATACCTCGCATATACTCACTTAAATACTAATATTTAAATATTAAACCCCTACATAAATCCTATTAAAACCCTAAAAAAGTATGCACTAATAGTCTACTTTTATCAATCAAAAACTCAATCAAACTACTGAAAGGGTTTTGGGGTTTTGGGGTTTATCTCTTTTATGTGACTCTTCAAGCTAGAATCAGTAGAGAATAAATTTTAGCAGTCATCGCATTAAAATTTTATAATTTTCTCTACTGGAGCTGTTCTTTAACTCCTCAATATCTTCGATTTGTGTTTAAATACCCATCTCTAAACTCTGCTTCTTGTTCTTTATTTCTAGACTCTTATTCAAACTCAAGATCTCTAAGCTCTGGTTCCCTTTCAATATAGATGATCTCTGGTTTCTTAATTTTGCCAAAGTTTAGCAATAATTATCCATTCCCAAGAGAGACCGCTTTGCTATTTAAGTTAGCCGCTATGTTAAAATTCAAATTTAAATTTTTATTAATAAGCTATAATAACTTCTCTGCTGAGGTTTAGATGAACAGGAGCTTTCGACCCAACAATAATGTTTCGTTTTCAAGTGTAAGATAATACTTATACTATTTTAATAACTATAATTTTTCTAATATCATACTTAATAATTTTTAATTTGAACTAATTATAAAATCAGGTTGGTACTCATACCAATTCAGTTTTAATCCATTTTGGAACATTTCCATTAAAACCTTATTAATTTTAAACTAGGTACTAATTAAGTTTTGGTACTATTAAATTGGTACCAATTAAAATTAAACGGATTTAGTATCAGTACTAATTAAATGTAAACAATTTTAGTTCTAATTTAATGTAATTAAATTGCTAAAAATGGAGCTCCATCTCTGCTGTTTGATACAGCTTCTGCAAATTCTCTCCACGTATCTTTACTAGGTTGACTTTCTATAAGATGCCCATTTTAAAAAGTAAGTTTTTAAATAATAGGATCCAGAAGTCTATAAATTAAAGTTTGAAATTCATTAATAAAGAAAAAAAAAGATTTAATCTATGAGTAATGAGGTGGAGCAAAAGAAATTATCTCAAAATTCAGAAGTAAAGAAGATCTCTATCGATACCTAACTTTACATGGTAAGATAACTTGATGACTAGTAACATATTATACAGTTGGTTTATTCCTTCCAATGATGGAAGGTACCAAAATTTCATTCTTGAAAGCAATACTTTGTGAAGATAAGAAAGCTTTTAAAAATAAAGAGATTACCAAACTACCCTGAGATTTCAGTCACTAATCTTTATGAGGATGATTTGAAAGATGAGGAAGTGGTTGTTTACCTTCCACCAAGAAACAAATCTCTAATAAACTACCAGAGAGGAACTTCTTTTTTGGTGTTCTTGGTACAATAAAAGAGGAGTATCTCAGAGAAATAATTGAAGAAGCTCATAAGAAACGATATTCTATCTTTCCTGAAGACTAGAAGAAACAAGGCATTCTAATAAACTCAGCTTGGGTATAGGAACTTAAGAAGCATCCTTATCTTTCAAGTAAGCTTTGACATATAACTTATTAGGTAAATCTGGCAATGGGATATATCTTATGAAAGAGTAAGCTAAGGTTCATAGAGATAGAAAACAGCAGACATTTCATTAAGTTAGCAAGAGACTTTATAAAGATGTTTAAAAGCCAGAAGATATTAACATAGATGCAGGAGATGGCAGCAAGAGAAGAAACTTAGGGCCTGTCAAGCCTTAAGAAGAAGAAAAGAAAGAGAAGCCTAATCCTTTTAAGGGTCCATTAAATATGTGAACTATTTCATTCATTTAAGACTAAAACTTATTAATAAACATTCATTCTTCCTTTCCTTGCACATATCGTAGTCTTAACTTTATTCACTCTCTTACAACTACTTTGTATTAAGTCTACTGTATCGATTGGTAAATCATGCATTAGATGATACAGCAATAGTTTCTTGTAATAATTCTTAATTTAACTCCAGTAAAATTAAAATTCATTAAATTATGGGCTAGAAGAAACGTTGTATGCAGGAGTTATGTTTAACACTTCATAAGCTTTCTTAGACTCCTTAGTCTTATGAACTGATAAGATATCAACAAACAAGATAATCTCTTGATTATTGTATTTATCTCTTAGCTTATGCTATAACTCAATATACTGCTCTTGCTTAATAGAATGAGGATGAATAATATCAGTTTCTAAACCTGAAATTATACTAATACCAGCTAAAATTGTGTGAGTGAAAACCTTTACTTTTTAGTCATATACTTCTATATTATCATACATCTTATACCAAGACTTATTAATAAAAGTGTTGAATGTAAATACCGTTTCATAAGCGTGTATGAAATTGATGCTCGCAATATTAGCTCGCAGCATTTAATAATATATAAATTTAAAAATTATTGCTATTAAATGGCACTGTAAAATCAATCACTCTCTTCACTCTGTTGACAGTCTTGAAAGTAATACCATTTCTTCTATAAATATTGACTATAGCCTATAAAGATCTACGAATGTCTGGAAACTTGCGATGAAACATTAAAGCTCGTTAGTCCAGTGGAAAATGTGCCCAGTATTTAAGCGTCTAAGAATCACAGAGGTAATCAATATGGGTCTGAAAGAACTATTATTTTCTAGCTGGATGATTTAGCTAAAATACGAATATTTAGGGGAATAAATTGATTAATCAAGATTACGCATGTTTTAATATAAATATTATATTAAATATATAAATCTAGGTACTTTACCGCAGTTTTTTATATTTAAACCTGTTTTGCGGTAGAGTACCCTAATTATATAAATTAAATTAAAATTAAATTCATAAATACAGCATATATTTTTACAAAGAATGCATTTCATAAATATATAATAAATTTCTTAATTAAAATAAAAATATTGTTGCTCTATAAGGCAATAAAATTTGAAGATTTTTACTTTTTATATTTTAAATAATTAATTTATTCAACATATTATATATCACTTTTTTATTGAATGCATTCTTTGTAAAAATTAATGCTGTATTTATGAATTTAATTTTAATTTTATTTATATAATTAGGGTACTCTACCGCAAAACAGGTTTAAATATAAAAAACTGCGGTAAAGTACCTAGATTTATATATTTAATATAATATTTATAATAAAACATGTGTAATTTTGATTAATCAATTTATTCCCCTAAATATTCGTATTTTAGCTAATTTCAAGTGCCTGATTTATAATGCTAAACAGCTAGTAAGCAGTAATATCTAACAGTATTGGCACTCTTGGGTAATAGCTTTGTAATTGCTGTCTTATTCAGTAGAGGTTTGACTTAGTCTATACTAATATTCGGTACCATACATAAGCTCAAGCAGTAAATTAAAAAAAATTTCATCATAAATAAACTCTCAATTTCTTTAATTTCTATTTCTCATTTTGCAATTAGCCAAATTTCTTTAATAACCCCCAACTATACCCTACAATTAAAAGCACTTATAAACATCATTAAGTGGCTTTGGGGTTTTGAATATTATATTAATAATATTATGTCATAAAACAATTTTTGGGTGAATATTAGAGTGTTTCCCAAAATAAGGACTAAAATATATACTGCGATTAAGTGAGAAAAGCAATTAATCCTTGGATACTTTTACAGCAATCAAAACCTTAAAACCCCTTACTTAGGTTTAATAATGATTCGATTTGTAGTGTATAGCTTTGGTCTTATTGTTGCTAGACAAAATGCAGGTTATATGTTTATTTAATATATTTAATGATTATTTGTGGACTTAATTCAAACAAATTTTATCTGCTTGTCGTTGTGATAATTCTTGAATCTAGTTGTCTGTAGTTGTTCGAGTATGTCATCTAATAATTATCTTGGATATGCTGGACCTCTTACGATTGCCATATCAACTATCTTCTAAATTTCATCGCATTTATCTTCTTGTTTAATATGTTTAGCACCCTAACTTATTGATAGTTATCGTGTTTTGTTCCGAAGTAAGACATACTATCCATTTAGCACTTTGAGATATTTGCATACCGCCCAAACATAACACTTTACAGAACCATTAGTCCTCTTCCTCTCTTATTGGCAAGCATCCTGGTGTAGTAAGAACTTTAGCTAAATTCACTATTTCGTATCTTATTGCTCTATTGAAATCTATGACTGCTATTTCTAAAGGACTTAGATTTCGTATTACGTTTTTGGTTTCAAATTTATGTGAACAATCAATATCCAACAGTTGTGGCGCTCTTGGTTAATAGCTTTGTAATTGGTGCATTATTTAGTCGAGGTTTGAGTTAGTCTATATAAATATTCGGCGCCATACATAAGCTCAAGCAGTAAATTAAAAAAATTTTCATCATAAATAAACTCTAAATATTTTTTAATTTCAATTCATCATTTTGGAAATTGGCCAAATTTCTCTACTAATTCCAATAGACCCCCAATTATAACCTACAAATCAAAGCACTTATAAACTTCAATTAGGGGTTGGGGTTTTAAATATGGAGGGAATCAGCCTCAATAACCACTTATTGATAAAATTAAACTTAATCTGAGCATAATTCCATAAATTACATCTTTTAGCCTTTAGTAATTAACAAGACAAAAAGAAGCTATACAAATATTTTAATAGCTATTTCAAGATAGTTACTATAATAGAATCAAAGACTTTATAGCTTCTTTCAATTTTTTAAAACAAAAAAATTATGAATTAAAAAAAATAGAAACATTTCTAACAGATGAAAAGATTAAAGAAATTACTATTGAAATCGAAAAAAGGTAGTGTTGTTATTAACGCCAAGCCACATTTTTTTAAATGATAATTTAATGAAAAATAAATTGACCTCTCAGACCCCCAAAAAATCTACAATCCAAATCATTGTTTTTTTCTACGCGATTTTTTCCGAAAATCACAACAAAAAAATCTTCATCTTATTCAAGAAATTTTAATAATAAAAATAAATCTAAATATATTTTCCGATTTTACGCAAAATTGATATTTATCTTATTTAACTGATAATATGGCACATAATATGAAAATAATTTTTTAAAGTTATATTGTAATTGAATAAAAAGTATCTTTAGCAAAATACATCTGATATTACCAATTATATAAATAAACAAATTATGAGGTATTATATTGTAAATCTTTCAAGCAATTATATAATAACTGCTGCAATTATAAATTATTGAATATATTGTATTTAATGATAAAAAGACATATTTTATTGTATCATAGTATAAACTAAAATTCTTATCGTTTTATCAAAATGTTATTAAATTTCTTATATTTTTAGTCATGATCTATATTAATGTTCACTTTAGCTGCAATAGATAAATATTTATACACCAATAATTATAAGTTTATTACAAAACTAGATATAAATTATTTATTTTTAAATTACCATATTAAATCGACTTCCGGTTATTTAAAATAAATGAATGATAAGATATCAATATCAAAACTTGTTTTTTTTTAAATTGTAATAATACCATAAAATAACTTTCTTCCCAAATTAAAATTTGTAATTATTTAAAAAAATATTTGGCAAATATATTTATTACTCATAAGAAACCAGTCTTGATACATTTGTAAATATTTATGAAATGATGTATGTCTTTGAGAAATTGTGAATTTTGAACATACTCTTATTAATTAATAAAATGCTCTCGTTAAATTTTCTAGAAAATATAGGAAACTTAGAATTTAATTTTTAATTTAGCCTATTCTTTATAAAGTTATATGTTAGTCAAGAGGAATCGTAATGATTTGTTAATTTTCCATAGTTTTGGAAAATTATTATATATAATTTTTTAAGCCATTCAAAACCCCAAAACCCCTTAATGAGGTTTATAAGTGCTTTGATTTGTAGGGAATTTGTTAGGGGTTGGGGTTATTAATTAAATGCGAGATTAAAATAACAAGCTTTTGGGGTATATTTATGATGAAGATTATATAGATTTAGTGATTAAACTGCGCTATGGATGTGATATATATAGTGAATAAATCAAACCAGTACTAAACTATAAGTCTATTGCACTACTCTTAAAGCGAAGTCCGTCAACTGTTCGCTCCCACTGTCTTATAGCACTATAATTAAAGCAATAGTAGCTAAATTATAAGCCTAAGAGGTAGTCAAAGTTTCTATAGAAGCATATTGACTATCTTATTAATGAGAAAACTTTAAAGTATTGGGCTCACTTCTCTTTAGACCAACGAGCTACTATGTTTCATCGCCAATTCCCTGAGTTGAAGATCTCTGCTTAGTCTATAGCCAACATCTATAAACGAAATGGTATCTCTTACAAAGGTGTGAATCGTATCAAGAGAGTGATTGATTTCACTCTGCCATTTTACAACAACAACTTAAATTATATTTATAATTAAATGCAGAGACCTTAATAGAATAATATTAAGTTTATACATGTTGACGAGGCTTTGTTTACCTTCAACACTTTCATCTAGAAGTCTTGGTATAAGAGGCATAGTAATATAGAAGTTTATGACTAAAAAGTCAAGGTATAAACAATGGCAATTCTTGGAGGAATTAGTGAGGATACTGGTTTAGAAACATATGTTATTCATCCTCGCTCTATTAAGACAGAGCAGTATATAAAGTTATTAGAACAGCTGAGAGAGAAGTACCCTGAATAAGAGATTATACTGTTTGTTGATAATCTTTCTGTTCATAAGACTAAAGAAACAAGGAAGAGTTATGAACAACTAAGAATAACGCCAGTGTTCAACGTACCTTACAGTCCATAGTTTAATGGAATTGAGTTCTACTGGGGTATATTAAAAGGTCATTACAAGAAACTGCTGCTATACCACTTGATGCATGACCTACCTATCGATACAGTAGACTTTATTAAAAGTTCAGCGAAGAGAGTAGATAATTAATTGGCTTAAAAGTGTGCTAAAGAAGGGAGAGTGAATGTATATAAATAAGTTTTGTAGTTAAGTTAATGAATATATAAGTCACATTTAAAATTCTTTAGAGGGAGCTGGCTTCTCTTTCTTTTCTTCCTCTTAAGGCTTGCTTGGGCCTAGGTTTCTTCTCTTGCTGCCAGCTCCAGCATCTATGTTCATTGACTCTGGAGGCTAAATATTTGAATAAAGTCTCTTGCTAACTTCATACTTTGTCTGCGACTTTCGCTCTCTGTGAAGCTTGCTCTATTCCTTCATCAAGAAGATGCCAGTACCAGATTTTTCTAAAGAGTTAAGCTACAAATCTTACTTGAAATATAAGGGTGCTTCTGCAGCTCTGATAGCCAGCTCTCACTTATCTTGATCCCTTGTTTGTCCTTATCTTCTGAAGAGATGCTGTACCTTTTCTTATGAGATTCTTGAATAATTTCTTTCAAGTAATCACCTTTAATTGTTGCAATTATGCCAAAGAAATAGTTTCTTTCAGAAAGTTTATTTGACAACTGCTTCTTAGTAGGCAGGGACTGCGAAACCTCTGGGTCATTCATAGCATCATCATATAAGTTAGTCACTGAGATTTCTGGATAGTCTGGAATCTCTGCAAACTTTACATCTTAAGTTTTTAATGCTTTCTTCTCTTCGCAGAGTATCGCTCTTAGAAATGAAATTTTAGTACCTTCCATCGTTGGCAGGAACAAACCAACTACATAATAAAGATTAGCTACTATTAGTTTATTACTTTGCTGCACCAGGTAGCGATGCAAATCCTCCTTGCTTCTAAATCTTTGAATCAATTCTTGTGCTTGCACTATTTTCATTACATCCTTCATTTGCTCCATCTTGTTTACAGATCTAAGAAATGATTTTCAAATTTAAGTTTATTGATTTCAATTATATATCTCTTTAAAACTTACTATTAAATATGGGCATCCTATAGGAGGTTAACCTCTAAGAAGGATATGGAGAATGTTTTGAGAACTGGTTTCAAACTTGAGAGATTGATATCAATTTCTACTGTTATAGTTCCATATTTTTAAATTTAAATTGGTACGTATTTAATTAGGAGCAGCTTCTAAAATGCTAGTACTTAATTAGGTGCACCTCCTAAATTGGTACGTGCTATAATCATCTTATTATTGAAAGTTAAAATGATTACTTTCTCACCTATATTTAGAGCTGGTTCGTCTCTTAGCACTCATATATCTTCTCTTATACTCTTAAAACTTCCCTTGAAAATTGTAGCTTGGAAAGCTCTCATATAAGCTCTCAGTTATAGAGCAGTTTTATAATTTTAAATTGAAACTTAAAAATGAGCGCTAAAATTTTAAGAAAAACAAAAGACCTTCCATCAAACTAAATGAGACTTCTCTTTTGCGTCAATAAAAAGTGTGATAGCTGTAAGATGAACTCTCATAAGCAACTACCAGAGCTATCACTTGAGGTCTCTGTTATTAAAATAGTTATTAATAATAAAAAATGGCAAACAAGTGTGAGGAAGACAGAGAGGAGGAGAAAAGTATTAATGAAATTCCTATACAAATTAAAGAAGTTGAATTCTATTTTTGTGAGCTATGTGAGAGAGATTTTGCTCATAAATCAAGCTGGGACAGACATAAAAAAGAGCATAGAGAAGCCAAACCCACTGTATACTTAAAGCATGAGAAAATAGATGGAAAGTTTGACTGCTTTGAGTGCCTAAGCAATACTCTCATACAAGAGACTTGAAGAAGCATCTATTAAAAGCTCACAAGAAAGATATAGAAGTTGAGAATCATGAAGTTGAGCTGAAGCTTCTCAACAAAAGAAAAGCGAGGGAATATTCTAAGGTCGTAGTGCCTGAATAAGCAAGAGAGTTAGAGTACGTTAGGAAGGCACGCAACCAACTGACCTCTGAAATAACAAAAATTATGATCAAGATTCAATACAAGAAAATACCGGTTATTGCTTAAATTTACCTAGATACTTCTCTATAAAGCTACCTAATGTTAGAAGACTCCTTTGATAAAAAAGTTATCAATGATCATCAATACGCATACAAGGTGTATCCCTTCAACTATCTCTTAAGTGATGATAAATATTAGATGGAGTTTACAAATGAGTATCAAGTACTCACTCAAGCAAAGTTTAAAGAGTGTAGTTACTTAATCAAGCTAGATGCTGTTCTCCTTGCCAAGGATCATGTTGCTTTCAGACTTCCACTCTATGAAATGACCCTAAGAGATTTCATAACAGATCAAAGGAATCATAAGTAACTTGGATAAATAGTAACTCAGACCGTATTAGGTATTAAAGATCTTCATAAGTTAGGGTGTTTTCACAGAGATTTGAAGCCATAAAATATAATGATAAACTTCTCACCTGTAAGAGTAGCAATAAACGATTTCAACAGAACTAAAAGAGTGGAAGTATCAAGGCTTGGAACTGTAATGAGAACGCAAGGGTACTATCCAGAAAGAGAAGACTGGAGAGATGGAGACTTTTAGTGGGATGTGTGGGCTTTAGCAGCAATAATAATAGAGTGCGATATGCCTCGCAATGAATACTACTCTACAAGATGCGAGAAGGATGCTAAACAAAGAATAAAGCAATTTATTGACAAAACAAGAGTATCTCAATCAATGAAACAAATGGCAGAGTCAATAATAATTAAACCAAACTCAAGATCAGACATATCAATAGAGCAGATAGAGTTGTGGTTAAGTAAGATAAACTTCAGACCTCAACCACATGATCCTAAAGTGCATTTTGAGTGATTAAATTAAATACATTTACTATAATTTTCACATTAAAACCTATTAATATCCCCCAACCCCTAACAAATTTCCTACAAATCAAAGCACTTATAAACCTCATTAAGGGGTTTTGGGGTTTTGATTAATCTAATAATTAATTGGAATTAACAGTTATTTTATATATTCTTTTTTTTTTGAAAAATACTTTGCAATTGAATCTATAAAAATAATTTATGATTAAGATTTTGGGGGGGGAAGTTTCCTGCCCCAAAAGGTAGTTTCCTGCCCCCAACATTAAATTTTATTTTTTTTGCAATAAATTTAATAGAAACAATTAAATTTCAATTACAATAACCATAACCATGTACTATACAAAATTTATTATTATATATACAACATTTATTATTATATAATTTTCTAGGTACATAATTATTCTTTATCAAATTATATATTACTGACAAGGCTAAAATAAGTTTTTTTTTTATTAATTAATGTAATTATCATTAAATTTTAAATTCATTATCAAGGTAGAAATGATATTTGACGCTAAATTTTTTAAAAAACTACATCATAATTGATGATAAAGATTCTTTGAAAATTATAAAAATTACATATTTTTATGCATGGGGCAGGAAACCTCCCCCCTTGGGTGTATATAAAATTTTGGGGCAGGAAACTTCCCCCCCCAAGATTTTAAATAACTCTCTAAAATTTTAAGAGTAAATAAAATAATATAATGTCTTAGTAATTACAAATTTGTCAAGAGTTTTCTTTAATAAACAAACTGTAATTTAAATTTAATCCACTGAACTTAGATATCAATATACGTAAGCATGATCTAGTACCGAATTTAATTTATATAAATAAAATTTATATACTTTTAAATTTTATGATTATAGATTTAAATCAATCTTTTAAATGATAGATTAATTAACAAGAAGTTTTTTAGAAGTTAAAATAGAATTGAGTAAAAATAAATTTGTTTAAATTAGAAATTCACTTTATTAGTCGTAATTCAGTAAACTTCAAATATCTGTTGTTTTATTTTTATCAGATCTTGCTAATTTTAAAAAGAGCTAGTCTTAAAAAGACCTCGTGAGTTTGAAATTCATTATTTAATGAAAATACTCATTAAACTTAAACAACTGATATAATACATTAATTGTTTAGTGGACTAATTCCTCCTTTTTACTTAATAGTTATCAATTGTAATGTATACATTTAAAGAATGTATGCTGATACTATTTTACTAAATCTTAACATGATTTATAATTTTAGTATGAGTATTACTTCCTAACATAGATTACTGTTTAGTATTACTATACCATACTGTTATTATTCACAAGTATCTCCAAGTATGGTAAATTATTACTAAAAACTATATTTAATACCGTAATTTTCTTTACAATCTTTGTCATAAAAAATATTCTAAATTATTTTTATATGCAATTCTCAATGATATAATTGAATTTAAATCATAACTAAATTAATTATATAAATTTATTTTCTTTTAATAAAAAATTATAAAATGTATCTTATTAATACTTTTTCTTCTTTAATGAAAATTTACTGGTGTTATAATTTATCATAATATTAAATATGTTTTATTTTTTATTAATATTAGCGATGTGTGAGAGAAACTATCTGATTAAATAATCAGATAATATTATAATCCAAATAATTATCCTATTTTTTAAGATTTTTAGTCTAATTTCCGAAAAAATTCAATGATTTGGATTTCAGATTTTTGGGGGTCTCACCTCGATTAATTTGTATTTAATTAATCTACTAGATATTGTAATTGCTTGCAACTATATATCTTATAAAATCATTATAATTACTAAATTAGCATAAAAAAAATTATGTATAATTGTTCAGACCGAGACCCCCTCATACCCCCCCAACGCTTTCATATGAATTTTTTCTAGCACATTCAAATCTACTACTATTTAAATTTATTATTTTTCTTTAAATTTTTATGCTTGATATGAATAAATTTGTATTTACAACTTACTTTATAAAGAGTTAATTTATATACAAACCTATTTTTTATATATAAAATATGATAAAATTTTTTCTTTTCTAAATTTTCCAAAAAATGAATATTTTTATTTTTATTCAAGAATTAATGCGTTTCGTCGACTTTTTGACGTACATGTCCCCATAGGGAAAATATATAAATTGATTTAATCTGACTGTCATTAATTTTCTTTTTCTCAATAATCTCAGGACAATTTTTATATATTTTCTTAATTCATCAAAATTTGACACAAAACAAAAAAAATAAAATCATAAAGGTTTTAATTTTTTTTATTTATAATTTATATTTAAAATTACGGAAACGATACTTTATCAAAATATAATAAATTTTTTATTTATAAATCTAAATTTATATATTAATGTATAATACTGATAACCAATTAAGTATATATAAAAACTTCATAGTGGAAATTTAATTAATTTATTAATTACCATTTAGATTTACAAGAATAAAATTGTTTATATTTTAATAAAGAATTGTATCCGTAATATAAATAGAAATTATAAATAATAAAAAATAAAACCTTTATGATTTTATTTGTTTTGTTTTATGTCAAATTTTGGCTTTAGATAATTGAAAAAGAGAAATTTAATGACAGACAGATTAAAATAATTTAAAAATAATATCCTATGAGGACATGTACGTAAAAAAGTCGAAGGACGCGAATTAAATCTTGATTGAAAAAAATGATCATTTTTTTTGAGAATTAGAAGAAAAAATAATTTCAAATTTTATATATAAAAATAGGTATGTTTACAAATGATGTTATTATATTGATAAAATATTGATATGGACTATGAGGCTATATATTTCCATTTATAATGGGATTTTTCATTATTTAGATGTTGGTTGATGAAATGAAAATTTCGTATAATAGCGTTGGGGGGAGGGTGTAGGAGTGTGGTCTCGGTCAGAACATATATTTTTAATAGATAGATAGATAATCGCTAAGGCAAGTGAAATTAAAATCTAGAAATAAAAAATTCTAGACTTAATATATAATACTATTTATTTACTATTACTACTATTAAATATACTATGCCTTAAATTAGTTAGTTAGGTATAAATATTAGTTTTCTCAAAGATTTCAACTGGTACACTGGAGACTGCTAGTTAGGTCTCTACCTGCAACTAAGGTGTTTTACAGGCGCACATCCCGAACCTCAAGTGTGATCGGTTGTCTGATTTATTTTATTTGTTGTTTGTCCTTGTCGTATGTTTTTCAGATGTCGTCGATGCACTTTTCAATGTTGGAGTTTTGAGTAGTTTTCTTGAATTCGTATACATCGAGATCCTTGGAGTTGTCATCATCAGCAATCCCCTTTGTAGTTAGAGAACTAGGCTCTTCGGCGCAGCTTCTGTATTTGCAGCAATAGTAGTACTGGCTTTTTCCTGGGGGCCACTTCCCTCGCTCTCAACTACATCGGCTTTCTTTGTTATTGTTGATTCAGCTTCCCTCTTTTGTAGTAATAGTATTATTAGTATTATTTTTTAATATTATATAAACTCAATTATAATTTGCTTAATTGCTAAATAAAAACAATTTTAAAAGTATTATTTCTTAATGGCCTTAATGATTTAAATCGTAAAATGTGTTATTTATATCGACTGCAGATAAATTTTTCATTTGGATTTTTATTATGACTTTGCTATTATTTGAAGTCTTAAAAAACATTTTTTATTTTATTTATGAAAATTTTTACTCATTTTTTTCTGAGTTAATGAGATTCTTAAAAATACTGTAAAATTGTGGCGATAGGAATGAACTACTAGAAAAATTTAAAAATAATTAAATTGCAATAAAGAGTGGAAGAGCTGTAGCTGGACTAGCAGGATTTATAGGATTCATAAGCCTATTTTTATCTCCACCAATTGCATTGATATTTTTATCAATAGCTATAAATAGAGATATAAATCAATAAAAATAAGAACATTACTAAGATACAAATGAATTTGAGTAAACACTTTAAAATCTTAAATCTGAACAAATGAAAGAAATTTAAATTAAAATGTAGGCACTAAAAGAATTTCTAGAAATTGCAAATAAAAATGACTTCTTCATGATAAAGGCGATTTTTAAATAATTTGAGTGTATTTTACCTTAAAATCTTGAATCTTTCTAAATTAACAATATCAAAGAAGAATTCGTGAAGTTAAAAATTCAAGACAAAGATTTGTGTTCTAAAAGAAACTTCCTCCCCAAAACCAAAACGAGTTCCCCCCATTCAAAATCCCAAAACCCTTTAGTAATTTGATTGAGTTTTTATTGATATAAGTAGACAATTAGTGTTTACTTTATTAGGGTTTTATTAGGGTTATAATAGGATTTATGTAGGGGTTTAATGTTTAAATATTAGTAATTTAAGTGAGTACTACAAGCGAGTTTTAAAAATATTTCACACAAACTTAAGCTTAGAGTCATTTTGCAGTTCTCTGAATTTTATCTTTCTTAGATGCTGTTTGATTGTTTCAATTGTCAATTGATTCTCTTTGCTTGGCTTGATAATAGTTGACTATGCAAGTTCTCTGAGACCTCCATTTATTTTATTTTTATCGAGATATTGTTTTATTCTCTGCTTAGAATCTCTCTCACCCCTGCAGCTAAAGTAATCGTTTCTTGGCATGTCGCTCTCTATTATTATTACTACTGCTAGAGCCCAGATATCCCATTAAGTGTCTCCATCTCTCCACTCTTCTCTCTCTGGGAAATATTCAGGAGTACCATATACATTGCCTTATGCAGAGGCTTGCACTCTTTGAGCTCTGTTTAAATCAATGATATAAATTCTAAGAGGTTGAAAGTTCATCATAATGTTCTCTGGCTTTAAGTCTCGATGTGCATAGCCAAGCTTGTGAAGCTCTTCAATTCCCTCAACTTTTTGCTGCACGATCTAGCCAATTTATCTTTTGTATCTATTGTCAGATAAAAATTCTCAGTAAGTCATCTCGAATAGAAGTCTAAATGCAACATGATCTTTTCCAAGAAGTATAGCATCTAGCTAAATAATATGCTTACACTCTCTAAACTTTGCTTGTTAAAGAGCATAATACTCATTAGCGAATTCCTTTTGGAACTTATCATCAGCAATGGAGTAATTGAATGGGTATATTTTATAGGCATATTAGTCATCAGTGATGACTCTCTTACTCTCTTCTCTACGTTATCCTCAAGAGTGAGGTAGCTTTCAAGGCAAGAATCTATGTCAATAATTTTTAAGATAGGAATCTTCATCGCATCAATTTTTACCATGATTTTATATTTCTCAAAGACAGGAAAGTTCTTGACAGCTTTCCCCATTTTGACTTATTTCTATACTTCAACTCTAAGAGACTCGGCAGGATTTCTTGATCATCTTTTTTATAGGAATCTATTCGTGTATATTTCTCAAATGTCTCTTGTAAGTTGACTTGCAGAGGAAAACATTATTGCATTCTTTGCATAAATAGTCTACTTTAGCTTGTAATTATTTATGCTCAATTGCGGATTGTTTAACCTTCTCCTCAATTTTGTACAGCTTCTATGATGACCTCCTACTTAACTTATATTCAAATCTCAAAGCTAGACTGGTCAAAGTTGTCATAAGTAAGCTACCACTGAGTACAAGCGTCTCTGGTCTCTACTTTTCTTGGTTGCTTGAATGATAACTTTTATTGATTTGATCCAAGTAAAGCCGCTCTTCTCAAAAGGTTAGCGCTCATTTTAGTTTTCTGATATTTTATTATAATAATGATAAAATCTACCGAGATAAACTATTATAGTAGAGTATAAGACACTCTGGTAGTTTCTTTGCTGAGAGGTAAGAAAATGAACTAACCATAAAAGACTGTAAGTTGACATATTTTATGAGAATTTTATACGTTTTAAAAAATTTTAATACTCCTAATGAAGTTTTTTTCTCTAGAAGGTCCTCCAAATCAACTTTGAACTTAATTTGGAGGCAAAGTTATTTAAAATTTATTAATTTAATATGCTCTTAATTAAGTTTTAACCTTAAAATTTAACTCCTAATAAAGTTTTAACTTAATTTGAAGGACCTCCTAAAATATTTAAACATTATTAGTAGCAAATTAATGGAGATAGATTGATAAAAATGGAAATCAATCTGTGAAACTTGGAGTAAGTTTTTAATGCTTCTCTGCATATCTTTTCAAGGTTGACCTCCAGTAGGTCATCCCTATTTAGTAGTAAGATTTTAATAAACTTAGAATGGATATCCATAATTTTAAATTTCATTAACATTTCTAGAAAGAGGAAGCAAGATGGAGTCTATGAATGATGCAATGAAGAGAATTTAATCTCAAGATTTAATAGGAAAATTTCGAAGTAAAGAGGACCTTTATAGATATTTGGTATAGCAAGGTAAGTTCTTAAGTAAGATTAATAAATCCATTATAGTTGGATTGTTCTTGCCAATTTAGGAGGGAACTAAAATCTCATTCTTAAAAGCCTTACTAAATGAAGAGAAAAAAGGTTTTAAGTCTAATTAAATTAGGATGATAGAGATACCTAACTACCCTGAAATATCAGTGACAAACCTATATGACGATGCCATGAGTGATCCGGACGTAGTTCTATACCTTCCATCAAAGCTACAGCTCTCTAATAAGTTGCCAGAGAGAAACTTCTTCTTTGGTGTTCTTGCAACTCTGAAACCTGAGTACTTAAATGAAGTTATTTAAGAAGCTCATAAGAAACGATACAGCATCTCTCCTGAAGAAAAAGAGAAGCAAGGTATTAAAATAAGTGACACCTGGCTGTAGGAACTTCAAAAGCATCCTTTCATCTCAAGTAAGCTTAGTCTTCTAACTTTATAGAAAAACCTGGTACTGCTATATACTTGATGAAAGAGTGCAGCAAATTAAGCAGAGAGAGAAAGTCTCAAGTAAAGCATGAATTGAGTAAGATACTCTTCAAAGATTTATAAAAGGCAGAAGAGATTAACATAGATGCAGGAGCTGGCACAAAGAGAAAAAACATAGACCCAACCTTCAAAGGAAGAAAAGAAAGAGAAGCCAAATCCCTTTACGGGAAAATTTAATATGTGAACTCAATCATTCGTTTAAATCTAATACTTATTTATAAACAAAAATCTCCCTTCTCTTGCGCACACTTTAGCTTTATCATCACTGACTCTTTTAGCAGCACTCTTAATAAAATTGACTGTGTCTATCTTTAAATCATGCATCATATGGTAGAGCAGCAATTTCTTATAATGACCTTTCAATAACCCCCAATATAATTCAATTCCATTGAACTAAGGGCTGTAAGGAACATTAAATACAGGTGTTATATTTAGCCTTTCATATTCCATTCTTGAGTCTTTAGTTTTATGAACTGAAAAGTTATCAACGAATAGAAGAATTAAGATAAATAAAGCGAAAAATATATGATTGTAAGAATATAATTTTGATGAATACTAATACTTATTGTAATAATAAAAAAATGGAATCTCAAAAAAACAGTTACATTTTTCCAAATGCCTTAGTAAATGTCACCATCTGCATGAGTCAGTCTTCTGTTTCCTTGTCTTTGGGCTGCTCTGTGAATTACTTGTTCTCAGCCTTCACGACTCTTACCTGCCTGATTCTCTGTAAAAAGTAAATTTCAGATATGTTTTTTGTAACTTACATTTTTTATGAGTGAACAGTCTCCACTAGCGTCACCATTATTAGGTATTTGTATTTTAATTATTAATTTAATTTTCATTTATCAATTCTCGATTATTTTCTATGAATCTCTTAGTCAGCGTACTTATCACTGAGTTATTGCAAGAACTTAATATATTATTCAGTCTTTATAGAACGAAGGTGAATAACATAAGTTTCGAAGCGACTATCTTCACTTATTCCATCAAGAATACGTGTGTTTACACCTTAACTTTTTAATCATATAGTTCTATGTTGCTTTATCTTTCATACCAAGACCTTGAAATGAAGTTATTAAAGATGAATACTGCCTCATCAGCGTTTATGAGCTTTATATTATGCTCTTAAGCACTCTGCATTTAATCGAATATATAATTTAAATTAGTCATATAAAATGGAACATTAAAGTCAATCACTGCCTTTATACGATTGACTGTATTGTAAGATATTCCATTATTATTATATATGTTCGCTATAGATTAAGCAGAGATGTGAAGCTCAGGAAATTGGCGATGAAACATCTTAGCTCTCTTGGCCAGAGAGAAGTGAGCCCAGTATTGAAGAGTCTTATCATTAATAAGATAATCGATATGATGCTGATAAAATTTTAGAGGTCTCTTAGGCTTAGAGTTAAGATGCTAACTCTTTAAGTTCAATACTAATAGACAGTGAGTCCTAAACGTTGCTGGAAATTTATGGAGCAGCCTTGCTATAGATGTGTAATTATAGGTCTGAGTTGATAATCATAGTCATTACAACCATATCACAATTTAAATAGTAAATCTATGTACTCACTGTCATATACTGACTCCAAACCTTGATTTTAAACACTAATTTACATTAAATTTAAAACCTAATCCACTGCATAAACCCTAAAATAAAACCCTAATAAAGTATGCACTAATATTCTACTTTTATCAATAAAAAAGTCAATCAAACTACTGAAAAAGCTTTGGGGTTTTGATTATATAAAATGACTTAATTCATATGAAATTTTATCTTCAAGTGCTGAATCTTACTCATTCAAGACATTCTCTGTTTTTTAATACTAATATAAATATTAATTTTTGTTTTCATTACATGCGTCATCATTTTGCGACAGATTCTCCAATAGGAATACAATTTATCATCTATTTACATTTCAATATTATTTTAAAAATTACTGACTATTATTACGCATAAGTTTTATATAGAGGGAATACATTCAAAATTTTGAAATTAGTTTAAATTAAATTAATTATAAATTAAAGTATTGGCAGTTAAAGTTGACTAATTTAAACAATTTTGAGCTAATTCGATAGAGAATTTAAAATTATCTGGACTTTATTATTGGCGGTACTATTTTAGTGGAGTTATCCCTCTCAAGAGAAGTGATAAAATAGTACCGCCAATAATAAAGTCCAGATAATTTTAATTCTCTATCGAATTAGCTCAAAATTGTTTAAATTAGTCAACTTTAACTGCCAATACTTTAATTTATAATTAATTTAATTTAAACTAATTTCAAAATTTTGAATGTATTCCCTCTATATAAAACTTATGCGTAATAATAGTCAGTAATTTTTTAAAATAATATTGAAATGTAAATAGATGATAAATTGTATTCCTATTGGAGAATCTGTCGCAAAATGATGACGCATGTAATGAAAACAAAAATTAATATTTATATTAGTATTAAAAAACAGAGAATGTCTTGAATGAGTAAGATTCAGCACTTGAAGATAAAATTTCATATGAATTAGGTCATTTTATATAATGGGGGGAGAACTTGGGTTGGTTTTGGGGAGGGGGTATCTTTTAAAATAGATATTGAATATTATCAAATTAATCAGAATAGTTTGATATATCAAAGTTTCGAAGGAAAAGGAATCGATGTTAGCAATTTAAATATAAGATATACAAAAATAAATCAAACATATTATATTTATATCAATTTAAACCTCCAATCTATTTTTTATCTCTAAAATGTGCATTAATCTATTAGAATAATAAGCGAAAATGAATAAAATGGGTATTTATTTGTATTTAAGTTTATATTATTGAATAAAAAAGTTTATGATGTGAATTTGCACTGTTTATTATATAAAAATAAATTTTTTTAATGAAAATGTATAATTAGATTATGTTAAAATAATGAGAAATATAAAAATTATAAATCAATAACTAGTTTTAATATAATTAAAAAATAACTTACATTTTATAATATTAATGACGCACATTTAATGTGAAGATTTTTCATTTCCTCAAGATGACATTATTTCATCGTTTGGCAGACTAAACTTTAAAATATTAAATTTAAAAAGCTAACTTAATTTTTAGTAATATAAAAATATTTTATTCGAATTTAGATTTTAGACAACAACAACAAAAAAGTATCACAATTTAAATTTTTCCTCTTTGATTTGGTGTTGACGTCCGTGCCTCCCAGAACCTTCAAAACCTCCCGAAAATCAATATCAATACGAAAATAATAGATTTAATAATTATATTCAGCTTAAGTTAAGTTAAATTTATACTTAAAAATTAAATGAAATTTTCTTAATTATTTCAGCATAAAAAAACACTATTGTAGGAATACATTCGATTTGGGAAAATGAATTAAAATTAGATTAATTAAATATTAAAATCATGGAAGTTATCAAATCCAAAGTGACTCAATATTAAAAAATAAATGTATTCTACGGTAGATCCCGCAATTTAAGCTGGACATTACTATTGGCATTATTCCCAAATCATCCAAAAAAGTGAGATATTTTGATTTTGAGCTAACTCCCAAAAATAGTATAATGGGTTTTTCTCGCTTGGGCGATGAGATAAATTTATTATAGCAATAAAAATCACCGTCTCATTTTTAATGCGCTATCCAGAGAGTATAATATTGTCAGGGTTTGGAGACATTTTCCAAAAACATAACTGAAGGTAATTAATCATAAATACTCAAGTTAACTACAGCCATGTTCGGCCAGAACAAGATATGGCTTCCATTTTTGATTTTATTTAGATTTGCTATATTTATTTAATTTATTTCTCATTTTTAATGCAATAAAAACATACTTAAATTCATCCATTTCTTTAAAAGGTCACCGGGAAATCTTTCAAAAACATTGTCCGGCGGACAATCATTTCTTAACATTGTCCGGCGACTCAAAATTAATGATCAAATTCCAAATAGAACTAAGAGATTTCAACATGAATATAGCACAAAGATCTAAGTATCCCTACTAAATAGAAAGGCTTCATTAATATCATTTAAAAAAGTCAAACAGGCACCCTATATATTGCAAATGGAATATAGTAAGATCTGTTTGGAATTAAAGAATTAAAAAGAAATATTGATAATACATGAGAATTAAGTGTTGAAAGCTCCATTTTAATTTATTTTACTATTTTAAAAAAATCTCAATGTTAAAGATGGTTAAAACCAACTAGTAGCATTGTATGAGTTTGATTTATGATTCAGTATTTATATATTTAATTTATTAAAATAATGCATTTCTTAAATATTAAATTTAAATCAAAGATATATCATTATATCATTAAATCTTTTCCCTTTAATTAACTTGATCTTTAATGAATAATTAATTAATTTTAATTTTAATTCATTTTCCCAAATCGAATGTATTCCTACAATATTATAATATCATTCTTAATTTTCAATTTGGTTCATATCAACAATCAATTTTATTTTTTTAATGCTCCAATTTGCTAAAATAATCAATATAAATTTTATGATTCTATTACATTTAGGAGCCTTAAATTAATTCACTTATTTAAGTTTGATTTATATTGAAAATAGTTTAATCATTATTGATTTAATTAACTTTTGTTGTATTTTTTGTTAAATTTAAGTTCTATTAAAAAATTGTTTTATAATTTTGATTTCTTAGGGAAATATTCTTTTTTTTATTCAGTTTCTATTTTTAATAATATTTGTTTATTTTAGATAACTGAACTTAAATGCTTATTATTAATTGAATTACTTAAAAGTTTTACATTTATACAATTACTTAATCTTGAATTATAATTTAGCAAATTAACATAGGCTATATAATTTATTTCTATAAATAGAAGTTACAGTTTAACTAAATTATTTTATTATTTTAATTATAAATTTCAATTTGAGGTTTCAATTATTTAAATATTGTAGGAATATAATTGATTTGGGAATTTAAATTATAATTAAAAAATCAACAATTTCATTTATTGGCAGTTAACTTTCTGGGAACTTTGACGATCAAAATCCCAAAACCCCTTAATAAGGTTTATAAGTGTTTTGATTTGTAGGGTACAGTTGGGGTCTAATTGGGGTTAGTAGAGAAAATACAGGTTTTATGTGAATTTAATGAATATTTAATGAATTTTAGTTTACTTAAATCAAACAAATTTTATCTGTCTCTTTATTAAATCTTTTGAAATTTGCTCTCTCTCTAGTAGTATGTCATCTAATGTTTACCGAGGATAGTTAGGAGCTCTCATAATTATCATCTCTACTATGTTTTTAATTTCTCAGCAGACATCGTCTTACTTTAAATGTTTTTGGGCCAAACTTATTGATTATTTTTCAAGCTTTGTACCAAAGTAAGACATACAATCCATGTAATTTTCTAATATCATTGCTGCTATTGCCCAAACATCCCATTAAACAGAACCATCAGTCCACTTCTCTCTTATTGGGAAGTACCCAGGAGTACCATGTACCTTTGCTAAATTAACAATCTCCTATCTTAAAGCTCTATTGAAATCGATAACCACTACTTCTAAAGGGCAGAGATTTAGCATAAAGTTTTCAGGCTTCAAATCTCTATGAACATATCCAAGTTCATGCAACTATTTAACACCCTGAATCATGTCTGACAGTCTATTGTTTAAATCATCAGGGTATCTATTGTGATATAGGTAGTCTCTCAGAGTCATCCAAATTCCTTATCCTTAATGCGTTAAAATTATAGCTTAAAATATCACCATCGAGCTTAAGCAAATTCTTGCAGTCTTTTATTAAGGCTCTCAAAGTACCATGTATTCATTAGCAAACTCATTTTAATTCTTTTGGTTCTTAAGAAGATAGCTGAATGGATGCATCTTGTATGAATACTTCTAAACTACTATGAGCTTTGCTTTTTAAGGCTTTATATTCAAGTAGTTTTCAATACAAGTGCTAAGATCAACTGCATTTAATGCAGGTATATTCATAGCCTTCGCTTAGAAGCATGCTAAAATTGCATTACCTGCTGGCTGGTTCATCGATTAATATCGCTTCTGTTTCTTGAGTCTCTTTTGCTGCTCTCTTTATGACTCAAGAGTATTAGATTTTCTTTTAGCTGTAACTAGTTTTTAAGTTACTTTATCCTGCATTGAAAATTAAATCAAATGATGCTTCTGCATATTCTTCTTTACTTTTGCAGACTGTGTATAGGACTTCATGCATGTTGTGCATTAGTTCCTTCTATCAACTTTATCATGCTTGAAATAGATCTTGGCTTTGTATCTCTTTAAGGTGTCTCTTCAAGCTTTGCTTGGTTGAGAAAAGATTCTAGCAGTCTTCATATTAATAAGTTTTTATCTTTTCGATTTTTTGCTGTTCTTTTAGCTCCTCAATATATTCAATTTATGTTATAAGTCCTATCTCTGCTCTACTTTCTTATTTTAAACTTAAATTTTGAAGACTTCTGCTTCAAACTCAAGGCCTCTTATCTCAACCTCCCCCTCAACATAAATAATTTCAGGCTTTTTGGTGGAACCGAAGTTTAGCTATGATTATCCAGATTTTCGATTTAAGTTAGCCGCCATGTTTAAATTCAAATTTAAATTTCTATTTTTAAGTTCTAATAAGCACTCTAGTTATAGTAACTCTGTATTAGAGTTAACACTGCAGTAATAATTATTGATTTTGAGGTGATATAGATCATATTTATACTTAGTTTATAACTATAATTTTTCTAATTTCATGCTTAATATTTTAAATTTTGGTACCAACTTAGAAAAATTCAGGTTGGTACTGGTACTAATTAGGTTTTGAACTATTTTGGTACTTTTCCATTAAATCCTCATTAGTTTTAAACTAGGTACTAATTAAGTTTTGGTACTATTAATATGGTACAAATTAAACTTAAACGGATTTAGTACCGGTACTAATTAAATTTAAACAAATTTAGTACTAATTTATGAAACTAAATTTCTAAAAATGGAGCTCCATCTCTGCAATTTGTTACAGTTTCTGCCAGCTTTCTCCACGTTTCTTTACCAGGTTGACCTCCTAGAAGATGCCCATATTTAATACTAAGATTTTAAACAGCAGGAACCAGAACCCTATATATATTAAAATTTGAAATTCAATAAGAATAGATGGAACAAGGATAGAATCTATAAGCATTGCAACGAAGAGGGTTGAAGCTTAAAAAATGATATCAAGATTTAGATGCGAGGAAGATCTCTATCGATAACTCACTCAACATGTCAAGCATGTAACATATATTTAATCATATACTTTACTGGGATTATTCTTTAAACGATGGAAAGCACCAAAATTTCATTCTTAAAAGCTATACTCTGTGATGAGAAGAAAGCCTTAAAAACAATGAAATTAAGTTGAAAAAATACAAAACTACCCAGAGATTTCAGTCACTAGTCTCTACGAGGATGCGATGAAAGATGAAGAGTTGGTAGTTTATCATTCTAACAATAAACAACTCTTTAACAAACTTCCAGAAAGAAGCTTTTCTTTGGTGTTCTTGGCACTTTAAGAGAGAGTTATCTCAGAGATCATTGAAGAAGCTAACAAGAAGCGCTATTATTTTACTATAAAAGATTAAAAGAATCAAGGCATACTAATAAGCGAGGTCTTGCTAGCTGAGCTTAAGAAGCATCCTTACCTATATAGTAAGCTTTGATTTATAACTTTGTAGGGAAACCTGGAACTGGTATATTTCTAATGAAAGAGGATGCAAAGGTTCACAGAGAAATAAAGTCACAGAAAATTCATGAGGTGATCAAGAGGCTTTATAAATATGTCTAAAAGCCAGATGAAATGAATATAAATGCAGGAGCTGGCACAAAGAGAAGAACTATGGGCTCAAGCAAGCCATAAGAAGAGGAAAAGAAAGAGAAGCCTAATCCATTTCTGGGTTAATTAATATGCGAACTATTTCATTCATTTAAGTCTAAAATTTATTAATAAACATTCATTCTCCCTTTCCTAGCGCATATCTTAGTCCTATTTTTATTCACTCTCTTACAACTACTTTGTATTAAGTCTACTGTATCAATTGGTAAACCAAACATTTGATGATACAACAGTAGCTTCTTGTAGTAAGTCTTGATTTAACTCCAGTAAAATTCAATTTCATTAAATTATGGGCTATAAGGAACGTTGTATACAGGAGTTATGTTTAACTCTTCATAAGCTTT
This sequence comes from Oxytricha trifallax, assembly GCA_000711775.1. Lineage (NCBI taxonomy): Eukaryota > Ciliophora > Spirotrichea > Sporadotrichida > Oxytrichidae > Oxytricha > Oxytricha trifallax. Next base: position 105,707 of record ARYC01000255.1, on the reverse strand, counting down.
CTTAGATTCCTTAGTCTTATGAACTGTAAGGTTGTCAAAAAACAAATGATCTCTTGATCATTTTATTTATTCTTAGCTAATGCAAGAACTCGAGAAACTACTCTCACTTAAGAGCGAGGATGAATGACATAACTTTCTAAGCATGAATCTTAAATAATACAAGCAAAAATTGCGTGGGTGACAACCTTGACTTATTTGTCATAAACCTTTTTGGTATCATACTTCTTGTACCATATAATTATTAATAAAGGTGTTGAAGGTAATCACAGCATCATCTGCATGTATGAAATTGATGTTAATATAAATAGCTCTCTGCATTCAATTATATATATATATATAGTTTACATTATTGTAAAATGGCACTGTAAAATCAATCTCTCTCTTCACACTGTTGATAGTCTAAAAAGAAATTCTATTTCGTCTAAATATAGGATATAGTCTAAGGAGAGATACGCATGTCAGGAAACCTGCGATGAAAATTCTGCTCGCTAGTCAAGAGGAAAGTGTGCCAATACTTTAAAGTTTAAGATTCACAGAGGTAGTCAATATGGGTCTGAGTGAACTTTTATTTTCTTACTGGATGTTTAGAAGTACCAGAATCAAAACGCTAAACAGCTGACATGCAGTAATATCTGACAGTTAAGGCACTCTTGTGTAAAAGTCTAGCTATAGCTGTATAAATCAGCACTGATTTGGCTAAGTCTAAATTAATACTTTTACCATACCTAAACTTAAGCAATAAATCTAAATATTTCTCATCATAAATAGACCCTAAATTTCGCTAATTTCTATTTCTCATTTTGCAAATTGACCTAATTTCTATACTAACCCCAATAAGACCCCAACTATAACCTACAAATCAAAACACTTATAAACCTCATTAAGGGGTTTTGGGTTTTGAATGTGCTCACCCAATATAAATGGAAATATTCTTAAATAGTATAATTTTCATATTGAAAAAACATTCTGAGAGGTCCTGAAGAGGCTGGGAGGCACGGCAGTCAACACCCCTATAATTTATAAAAACAACAGCAAATGGTTATAGAAGAAGGTTAATTGAAACTTTCGAGCAAAAGTAGAATTATTAGATGGAGTGATGTTCCAAATAAATAAATATCAATGATTAAGGTAAATGTAGAAATAAATAATGAACAGGAATTACAAAATTAGTGAAACTGTCGAGTAATTAATTTTAAAGTTAAACTAAAAATGAATAAATAATAATATTGCAGGAATACATTCGAAATTGGGATGTTAAAAATAATTAAATTAAATATAAATCAAAATCTTGGCAGTTAAAGTTGATCAATTTAAACAATTTTAGGCTCATTCGATAGAGAATTCAAAATTAGCTGGACTTTATTATTAGCGGTACTATTATATCGCATCCCTGGAGTGACATAACTTCACTTTAATTAAACACCTCTAAATTCATTAAATTATACCCTCACATTAAAGTGAAGTTATGTAACTCCAGGGATGCGATATAATAGTACCGCTTATAATAAAGTCCAGATAATTTTGAATTCTCTATCGAATGAGCCTAAAATCGTTTAAATTGGACAACTTTAACTGCCACGAATTTAATATATTCTAAATATTATTATAATTATTTTCCCTATTTCGAATGTATTCCTACAATATCTAAATTACGAAAAGTTTTTGATAATTAAATTATATAAAATAAAGATGATATAAAATAAGGAGGGGGACTTTTTGCACAGATTTATTATTAAAAATACTTAAGATCCCTGGTAAGTTTATTTTTTCACTAATGTTTAGTTTCGTTCGTTCTTCTCTTAAACAACTGTTTGATCTTAACTTCCTCTACCAATCCCGCCTCACTTTTAAATTTTTATAATTTCTTTTCTTCCTTAATATCTTATATAATTTTTATGCTCTTAAAATATATCAAATTTTAAAATAGTATGGGTTAATATATTCAAAATCATATCATTTAGAAAGCAAATTATCTTTTATTTATAATTAAATATAAATAAAGAGTTTAAGGAGTTATATAAGAAATAAAGTGAAATATGTAATTATTAAAAATTATCACACCAATTATTAATCAAGTGCAGATGATTTAACACATTAACTAATTATGAATTAAAATATTATTAAGCTTATCAATAAAAATCAACTTGTGCAAGATAAATTTAAGTTGAATATATTTATTTCCTATGAAAAAAAATGTCGGGCCAAGTATTGAAACTATCAAATAATATATATTATTAGTAATTGTGGTCCTTAGGTCAAGAAATTTTAATTGCACAATCAAAATTGACTTAAGCCTGAAAAGTGGAACAGAAAGTAAAATGTAAAACAAATTATTTAAAAAAACGTGGGGGGATCATGGTCTGAACAAACAAAAAATAACAACTTTTAATTATTTGACTAGATAAGATTTAAAATATCTTAGCTCATGTCTGCAGAAATTAAATATTTATATCTTTAATTGTTAATTTTCTTTTCAAATAAATTTAAATTTTTTGTTTAAAAAAATAAATATTTAATAAGATTCCTATATAAAATAACCCATAAGAAAATTAAGAACGAATACTGAAAGATAAAAACAATTCAATTATGTTAAATTATAATTTATAATGTTTGGCCTAATTTTTAGCTCGATTAGTTGTATAGATAAATTACACTAATTAGGGTTGCAATATGATTTTGGCCTTATAAATAATTAACTACAATAAGTAATAATTAAATTAAAATTAAATTTTCTTATCTTCCTAATCTTCACTCTTATTTGAATTATAAGATTTTTTGTATTTATATAAAGTTATTTACAGTAATAATGGTAAACTAATACATTCACTTTATTTCTAAGATTAAAAAAATGTTTCATGAATTCCCTAAACAATTATTAAATTAAAATTAAAATTTATTCCTAATTTTTTGAATAATTCATGAAATAATATATAAAAGATTATTATTTACTCGGGAACTTCCCCCTCAATTCCTAAAATAATTAATTCAATCAAATACCCTTAAAAATTGTTACCCCCTAAATATTCAAAACCTCAATTAAAGTTCAAACATTGTGATTAAAATCGTTTGGGGTTTTGAATATATGCTAGCGTATAAAACTCTAATTTAAAATTATCTCAATAAAAATAAGAATTATAATAAAAACAAGCATCAGTTGACTTAAAAAGGACACTTGGCCATTTAATCCCAGTATATTCAGCTATTCAAGTATATATAGGTTGGAAAAGTAAATTCTAGGCTATTGATATTCAATATTTGAATTTAAAATTAATCAAAATAAATCGGTCTTAGATTAGAGAAATATGAATTAAATATTGTTACTTTTAATAAATTTAAATATTTTGTGTAAGCCCTGTACTTTTACATAAATCAAGAATAACTTTTGCATATATTTTTTAAAATATAAATCAAAAATGATTTAAAAAAAGTACTTTTATATTATGAATTATAATATCGATTAAAATTTAAGATAATTAATCAACAAAAAAGAAAGATGTCCATATATAAAAAAGAAAAACAATAATTTGTAATAAATTATCGATATAATTATTGTGAAATTTATTTTAAAAAGTAAAATTTTATAAGCAATTAGTTCCTCTAATTATTTTTGATATTATATATAATTTAGAAAAAAATTAAATAGATACCGTAAATTATTTTAAGGTATAAGTTTTATATTCTGATAAAAAATTTTTACTCCACATATAGTCTTGTTGATTAATTTACAAGATTTAATTATTTGTTGAATTTTAAATTTTTAATTCTCTTGCGACCTTAATTATAAAAAGCCATGCCAGATATAATTTAATTCGTGAAGATGGTGAAGAAAAGATCACTATACCTCACTTCTCCATTATATTTTATTATATATATATGTTATATTTTAGTTTGAAAATTATAAAAGATATTGTAATTTATTACCAGCTTCAACCTCTATAAACGTTGAAGCTTGAGCATTTTTTTGGGAATAAATTTTTAACTATCTTTTTTCCCCATCTATCCTAGTTAGGGGGCAGTTCCGACAGAGATCTTAATGGTGTTTAACATGATATAATTCACCTAGAAAAAGAAGAAAGCAACTCAGGAGATAAGTAGAAATACGAAGTAATAAGGGAGTTTTCGCTCACGACGGCATGGAGCCGATGTGCATTTCAACATCCATGCTGACAAACAGAGTTGAGACATAGTTTCTTATGTTAAATATGTTTGAATTATCCTACTGGATTGATTTCGTATATCCAGATTTAATTTCAATGCTAAAAACTAACTAAATAAATAACTAGCTCTATCTTAAAGTACTGTTGAGTTTTTATATATATATATATATATATATTATATATATATTATATATATATATATATATATATATATATATAAATTATCATATAAGAATTATGTTTGGCATCCATAATAATAAATGTAGTTTTAGTATCTTATAGAATTATAAATCTAAGATATTTTGCTTTAATAAAAATAATCTGCTTTTAAAATTATGACCAATTAGTTAATTTTAATTTAATGTTAGCCTTATTATGATGAAAAGCTTTTATGAATCCTCTTTTTTATTACATTGTTAACTCTCTATACATCTAAGAGGAAATTCTTTAGCTCAAAAATATAGAAGTAATTTTACTTATCTCATTTTTGTTAAGATAAAGAGCAAGGTACAAGGTATCCATTTTTAATAATAGGCATGAAATTTAAAATCTAGCATATATCTTTAAAAAAATTAAATCTAAATGATTTATTAATAGTATATTAATCTATGTTTTTTAATATGCCGCCTAGCTTTTTTACCCAACAATTGAGTCATAATTATTTAAAGATATTTATAAAGTTAAAATGGGAAAAAGTTTTGAACATAAAACTATTTAATAAAACTTTGTAAATTATAAAATTTTACTTTTACAATATAATTGCAATAAGTTTACTCTACTTAATATTGAAGAAAAAATAAATAACAATAAAGAATTATTAATAGAATTTAGGAAATTTTTGAGTGGTCTTATTGAATTAACAGATTCAATTTAGCAATTCTTACAAGTTAAATGATTTCAATAATAATTGGTAAGTATATAGTTTAATCAGATTAAAGACATTTATGTTAATTATTTACACTTAATTTAGATTAAAAATACGTCTTAATGATTAGAAATAAATGAATATATATATGTTAATAAAAATGAATAATTTCAATTTTGATGGGGATATTTGGTGTCATAAAAAAAGCCATTAACTTAACTATCACTTTGTTGGCGCTGGCAACACTCTTGAATCTTTACTAATACTATCCATATTATAGCCTAAGCAGAATAATTTGTGGAGAGCAGGGTTTCTTGGACATGTGATTATTTTAACTAGTTCTTTTAATTGGGATAACTGAGATTAAAATGTAGATACTCCATTACTGGAATCTAAACCTCTTTTTCCTGGTCTTCCAACGAAAAAGAACACAAAGATAAATTCCTTTGATTATAATAAGCCCAATATTTTTACAAGTTAAAACTCAAATTAAAGTAGATATATGCAATTATTAAGAATTAAATATACAGTAAATTACAACTTTATTTTTAAAAAATTTATTTCGAATAAGTTCTAAATTATCAAATTGAATAAATATCTTTAATTCTAAAAATATGCCATTATTTTAATTTTGATTTGATTTTTCTATATTTCATTTATATAAAACATTGTATTTTTAAAAATATAAACAAACAAATATACTCGTAAACTATTTTTAAACAAAGCTTAAAGAATTTGAAATTAATATATTTATGTAAATATTCTGATATTATGATTTTAATTTACTTGATAGATTTTCATAAATCTAATGGTTTTTAAATTGCAAATATATTCGATATTCAGAGATTGCTTACATCTTTTTTATAATAATTTATAATACCGTTCGATTTTCTCTTGCATAAAAGACTTATTTCGTCAATCTTAAAAAGTTTAATCTATTTTTTTGGCCCCTAAATATATTATAAAGGACAATAGAGTCATAAAAATAATAAATTAATAATAATTTTAATTAATTAAATTGGTCAAAAATATTAAAAATAGTAGAATGAGTAATATAAAAAAACACAATATTCTTATTAAAATTTAAAATATTTATTTCCCTTAAATTATCTCTATTTAGTAAAAATTAAAATTCCATATTATTTAATTTAAATTAATTTGTAAAACAACCAAAAAGTATTTTATGAAGTATATAGCAATAAAAATAATTTTGCACATATAATAAAGAACTTTATATATCCCTTGAACTTTTATTATATTTTAAAAAATAATTGTAAAGTAAGAAGAAAGGAAATACTAAATTGTGTATATGACAAATCTATTAACAAAATTTTTTAAAAAATTATTCAAAAAAATTTTTAATAATATAATTTAAGAATTTAATGCTCACATTTTAAAAAGTAAAGAGTAATCTTAAAAAAATTAATTAGTTGATTTCATTACTAATCATATTATCCATTTTTGAAAAACAATCCACAAACTTTAGGATCCATCGCTCCATTCCACCCAAGCAACGATGGCATGGCATACCTGACTAAAATTTGTATGACTTTTAGTTCCCCTGGTGTAACATCAATAAGCATAGTGTTTTAGATGTCTTTTTCATTTATGACTTCAAAGTATGTAAATTAGTATTGCCTGTTTTCTAGTTCTGCGATTTTCATGTTTAGAATTGTGTTTTAGTTCTATGGCATGAAACTAAAGAATATCTCTTTGTCTAAAGAGTCAAATTTTACTTTTATAAATTCTATAAAAGCAAAAGATTAACAGGTCATTAAATTTAATTTAATAAGATGATTCAGTGTTGTAACCAGATTCATTGTCGGTAGCCACATCTGTCATCTCACCTCCAGACCTATTAGGATGAAATCTTTTTGATCTTTTATATTGAAAATCTGGATCTATGTCAAGTAAGGATCTCACTGTCCCCATAGTCATCACAAAAGTCTTTTTAGAACTTTAGATTATGTTTTCTTAATCATCTATCGAGGTAAAATGAAAACAGATATAACCGTTTTTGGCTGGCACATAAATCTCAAATCAATTCAAGAATAAAATACAATTTAATGGTTAATTTATGAGAGCGAGTCCTAGACTTTATTCTTAAAATTTTTGAGTTCAAAGACTGCAGGTTTAACATCTAGAGTCAGAATCATATTGGATCTTGAAATAGAATAACCCTTTGGATAAAATGGTTTCGATCCACTTCTCTTTTAAGCAGGCATCTTTTGATAAACTTGCCTCTAATAACCACCGCCACTATTATCTTAAGACTAATTCTACTCCTATTGATAATGTTCTTGCTGCTAGAGATCTCCATCGAAAATAGATGATTAGTTTTACTAGTAATTTGAATTATACTTATTTTAGTATTAATTTTTATATCCACTATTGTTGTTCTTGTACTACTAGTTCTGGTATTGATTTTGCTAAGGATATTTATTAGATTAGTAGCCACCTTCTCTATTTTCAATTATGTTAATAAAATAACCAAAAATATATTGATTTTGTTTTAGTATTGAATATATAAATAAATGTATTACAAACTTACTTATAAGTTGATTGTTAAAACCCAGTGCTATTATTGTATTTACCATAGTTATTGTTTCCTTAGTACTGTAGGAATACATTCGAAATTGGGAAATTAATTATAATTAAATTAAAAATATATTAAACTTGTGGCAGTTAAATTTTGTCAATTTAAACGATCTTAAATTATTCGTTAGAGAATCCAAAATTAGCTGGACTTTATTATTGGTGGTATTATTTTATCGCATCAAGGGATCGAGATATCTTGAGTTTAATTGGATGCCCTAAATTCATTAAATTATACAGACACATTAAGCTCAAGCTATCTCGCTTCCTTGGTGCGATAAAATAGTACCAATAATTAAGTCCAGCTAATTTTGGATTCTCTAACGAATAATTCAAGATCTTTCAAATTGACGAAATTTAACTGCCACAAATTTGCTATAATTATAATTATTTTCCCAATTTCGAATGTATTTTAACAATATTAATTTTACCCGCTAAATTCTCCTTGATTATTAGTCGATTGATATTTATTTTGATAACCAGATTTATTGTATTATTAGTATCCAGTAGAGGTTTTCTAATTCATTCCATAACTTTAAGAAGCATCTTGATTATTGTCTTCGTTATCAGTAGCAAATTACCTAAAGTTGAACTACCTAAAAACAGACTACGAGATATAGAGTTTATTGGTTTGCTTGAAAAACAATTTCTTAAATACTTCCATTAATTTAAATTATTATTAAATTAAAATTTAATGCTATAAATATATATCAAATTCAAACTTAAATCACCGGTTATACTTAGATTTCTTATTTTTCTGTGGCTTCTAAATATCTTATGGATCTTTATCTATGTCATTGAATTAGTGCTTTGCTTTATCATTTTTTAATCTTTTAACCAAATTTTCATTGTCTCCTCCATTTTTAGTGTTATATGTTGGATTTGATGTGCGATTAAACTGCTCACCTTATTCGTCAAAATTTTAGGTTTATCCATTATTGTCTGGCCCGTCTAAATTGTTTTGTTAACCAGGCTAATTTATAGTCGAATTATCAATTTCTGAATCTTCTCCAAGAACATACTTCTTGAGCTTCATTTGTTCTCGTAGAGCTCTAGCATCTTTATCTCTAAAACACAAACCAAAGGAGCAAAACCAAGCGCAAAATACAAAGGTTCCACAAGTCAAAAATACGTAACCCATATTTCCCATATCTCTTTCAAGCTCTCTAGCAATGCTATAGTAGCAAGAATTGTAGTTTGGTCCTGATCTGAAATCAGTAAAAAGCAACAGAGTCTAAGCCTTACATAAACCTGAACATTAGTATGTTTTCTCTAAATCCTCCAAGTAATTTAGCACATCAGTATCCCATTTATAGGAATAATCTGTGCTTGATAGACAGCTTTTGAGATTATAATTTGAACCTGTAAAGTTCTTTCCTGCGAAAGTATAACCATCGAACTTTTTAACATCGTATGGAGAGCATTGACAAATATCAGTGCACATAAGTTGCTTATTAAGCTCAAGATAAGTATTATCAATTTCTTTCACATAGTCAAACAGATCAAAACCTGCCCAATAATCAAGATCTTAATTAGAGCAATAGTCAGAGAAAGCTTCTGCACCATAGAAACCAGCTGCTAAACATAATATTCCTAGCACATAATACACAGCAAAAATGGTAAATGTTAACACTCCAAACTATATAAGGGAAATAAATGAGTTTCAAACCTTACTGGGCATGTAACGATACAATGCTTAATTTTTGTAGTAAGTAATATTCCGATAAAACATAAGAAAGCTAAAAGACTTCCCATAACAATACCCAAGTAAAATGTCATGTCAGAGAGATTTTCAGGGAGATATTTTCCATAAGAAAGCCAAACGTTCATTCTTTTGGCTTTAATTGCCCAATACATCGATATTGCTGCACACCCCTAATCATTGTAATGAGTAAAATCACATTTTTATATCTCTTAATGAATAATTATAAAAACCTACAACTAAACCTAGCGAGAAAAGAGCTACAAATACTTTAACAAACTTGAGGGGAAAATAACTCACAGTAATGCAGCACATTTTGTATTTTAATTATATCCTTTTATTTAAAACAATTATTAGTAATTACCTGTGTGACACAATTCTATAAGTAGAATGTGAAAAGAAATTTAATTTACATTTGTATTGATGGAATTATTTATGAGCAAGTTAAATAAGTTAACTATTCTCTTTGTTCTTAGGTTAATTATTCCAAATACTTCTTTATTCAACCATGTCTAATTCTAGGCATGCCACCTGGACCTCCCATGCCTGGTGGTGGTCCCATCATTCTAGGGGGGTACATTCCCGGTCCACCATGAGGAGGCATTCCTCCCATTCCTGGAGGAGGCATCATTCTAGGTGGAGGGCCACCTGGACCTCCCATCATATGTGGAGGTGGACGCATTCCTGGAGGAGGACCTCTAATCATAGCGCCTGGTGGAGGACCTCCAGGACCAGGAGGCATCTGCATTTATTTCTGCTGCATTTGCTCTATATAAAAAGTTTGATTAGACATTAAGGTTGAACATTTTGAAATAAGCTACAAAATTATATACTTTACTTACATTAGGCCTGTTGCTGGAACTCAATCAAAAACTGAGAGTAGTATTCAATTTTATTGAACTAATGCTTTTTTCCTCTGGAATGTTGTTTACGACCGAATGGAGAAGAATGCTTCAAGAAGATTCCACAGTACTCGCAATAAAAATTGGGCATTTCTATTTATTTATTATAATTATTAATTTAAAATAATAATTAAATGAGTTAAATTATCAAACAACTAAACTTTTAACTTTTAGTATTGTCTTTCAAAACAGTTTGATTTAAAAAATCATGTTTTTCTTTCTTTCATCTGGTTTTTTTTCAGTATTTATCTGTTATCTTTCCGAAATGAAAATTGAAGTATTAGTATGCAATTATTAGAAGAAGCACTACGCCTATGATAAGTGTGGAGAGTATTTTAAATAGAAAATTTTCAATTGATTATAGTTTAGTCAATCCTGATAAACTAAAACATTCATTTTTTATCTGATTTTTTTTCTCTTCTAGGTTTCTAAATTAGATTTTCTATGTTTCACTATTATCAAGAGTTAGTATAAACCTTAACTCATTTTAATCCTAAATACTTCTATTATTTTAATTTTTATGCAGGCATAGCTTATTCAATTATTCAATCTTTTGAGTGATATAGTCCTAATTTTTAGTATACTAGTAAAGCTAAACTGCAACCGTAATAAGCAAAAGATATACATATTTTGTCATTTAATCATATACTCTCTAATTTGCAGCTTGTTTACTGCCGAGAGTTTCAAGTATATTTAGTAATTCATTCATCAATGCTTAAAATTATTAAATTAAGTAGCCATAATCTAGTAGTTCTGTACTTAGATAGTTATTTTTAGAAAAGGTGATGTCAGAATTTAAATTTTAATTTATTCCTTTGTCAGATTTTATAGACTTTTAGATACCAATGCTATTGCATTCTAGGAAATTTATATTCTTGTTTTCATCTCTATTCTTAAAATACTTATATTAATAAGCATGTATTTATAGAACCATCTTATCGTATAAAAACAGAAACTCTTGATTATTGTTTGTAAAATCTATTTTTTATCTTGCTACAGTTATGTTTTATACTTCTTAACTTTATAAAGGGGAATGTTTATTTCTATTGCTTTATTTTATTGATGTTAAAGCCTTAGATCTGCTGTTGTTTCTTGGTCTATTTACTGAACTTTACCTGCGTTATTAACAAGTTTCTCTATATTTAAAAGAATACTCTGGGTAACTCTTTTTATAACGTTGAAATTGTTAAGTTAAATTCTTTGTTGGAGGCTTATCTTTTAAGGCACTTGCTTGTGAGGATTGCTAATTTATTGTGATCATTCGAAATTAATTAAAAGATGTTCTTATTAGTTAATATTATACACAATATTTATCAGCAATATTTATGCATTTGAAGTTGATATATATATGTATATGAATTACGATGGTAAATGCAATAAATGTTAGGTAGGTAAATTAATAGATATAATTATAATATTAATTAAATAGGGAGTATTTAAAGAAACTCTTGAACTTAGCCTTTCCACCTAAAACAAAAGTACAATTCTTAAAACATTCATAAATGTACCTATATTCACTGACTTTAAACTAGGCGACTGCCATAAATAACTCAGTATATGGAAACTTTTCAGGCCCTAAACAGCATGAAATCGTAGTCTCTAAAGGTAAAATCATGGAGATGCTGAGATTAGATGAAGCAACACAGAAACTTCAAGTTGTTTACCGCCAGGAAGTTTTTGGACTTATAAGGAAAATGATACCATTTAGACTACTAGGAATGCAAAAGGATTTCCTAGTAGTAGGATCTGACTCTGGCAAGATTGTCATATTAGAGTATGACGGAGAACATAATAAATTTGTCAAGATTCATCAAGAAACATTTGGTAAAACAGGATGCAGAAGAATAGTTCCAGGCGAGTATATAGCTGCTGATCCAAAAGGTAGAGCAATAATGATTGGAGCTGTAGAGAAATAAAAATTCGTTTTTATTCTAAACAGAGATTCATAAAATAAGTTGACAATTTCAAGTCCATTAGAAGCTCACAAGCCTCATACTATTACTTTTGCAATGGTTGGAGTTGATGTTGGAATTGAAAATCCATAATTTGCTTGCTTAGAAGTAGACTACGGTGAAGCAGACAGTACTTATAGTGCTGTAGTTACTGGCTAACACTAGAAAATGCTAGTGTTTTATGAAATGGATCTTGGACTTAATCACGTTGTAAGAAAGTACTCTACTCCAGTTGATAACAGTGCTCATATGCTGATAGCAGTGCCAGGAGAACCATACGGACCATCAGGTATATTAGTGGTCTGTGAAAACATGATTTCTTACAAAAAGGTAGACCATGATGATAGAGAATGTTCAATACCAATAAGAAACGAGCAAGCAGATAAAAATGGAACATTCTTTACTGCTCATTCAACATACACTTCAAAAGACATGTTCTTCTTTCTATTATCAAATGAATTCGGAGATATTTTCAAAATTAACTTAAACTTTACAAATGCTTAAGTACATGGAATGACTATCCAGTATTTTGATACTACTACTCCCACTGTATGTATGAATATTTTGAGGCCTGGTTAATTATTCTGTGCTTCAGAATTTTCAAATCATACTCTTTACACTTTCTTGGATATTGGTGAGAATGACCCAAATCCTATTATAACTTCTTCAGCTGATAGAAAACCCCATGGCTAACAAACCTTAACAACTTATAATCCCAGAGAATTTTTGAATCTCTAAGCCGTAGATGAATTCCCAAATTTAGCTTCAATTAATGATATGAAAGTAGAAGATTTGACTGGAGAGGGTAATCCTTAAATTTATCTTGCAAGTGGTAGAGGAGCATAGGGATGCTTAAGAGTTCTGAGACATGGACTTACAATTATTGAGAAAGCTGTTACAGCTATGCCTTAAAAACCATTAAATGTTATAACTGTAAAGGGCAAGACAACTGATGTCTTTGATAAGTATTACTCTTTCGCATATTTTAGTTAGAAAAATATTATTTTTATTTCAGTTTAAAATTTATATATTATTGAGCAATATATGATCGTCTCATTCCAGCAACAAACTTTAGTATTAAGCATTGGATAAGAAAAAGTGTCCGAAGTTAAAGATTCTGGATTTGTTGATAATGAACGCACCCTACATGTGGGTATCCTTGAAGATAACTCCTATATCTAAGTAACTCCAAAGAGTATTATTCATGTTAAAGGAGATCAGCAAAATAGAAAGAGAGCTAAGTGGGATAGTGGCTAAGGAAAAATTGTAAAGGCATGTTCTAACCAAAGATAGGTTGCAGTTTCAATTGAGGGTGGTCAAATTGTTTACTTTGAGTTAGATGAAATGAGCGGGACTCTTAATGAAGTCGAAAGTAGATTCTATGATTCAGAAGTTGCCTGTATTTAATTAAGTAATTTAAACTCAATATAATTTATAGCATTATATTTAATGATTGATATAGCTGATGTACCCGAGGGTAGACAAAGATGTAGATTCTTAGCTGTAGGGTATGCTGATAAAACTGTTAAAATTATGTCTTTAGACCCAGAATCATGCTTGTAAAGAATTTCTATGCAAGCTTTGCCAGCACATCCAGAATCAGTTGCCCTGATTTCATTCCAAAGGGATGAAGTGGCTTAATAGTAACAACAACTTTTCCTCCATGTTGGTTTAGTAAATGGTGTACTGCTTAGAACTTTAGTAGATAATGTTACTGGAGTACTTTCAGATTCAAGAACGAGATTCTTAGGAACCAATTCAATTTCATTAGCCAAAGTAAGATAAGGAAATACCAATGCTTTGGTAGCACTTTGTAATAAACCATGGTTATGTTACACTCACATGTCAACAAATAAAGTTAATATCACACCACTTAGCTATGAAATGCTTGAAGTAGCTTCATCATTCTGCAGTGAGAAATGCCCAGATGGAGGTATTGTAGCCATTAGTGGAAACACTTTGAGAATTATTACAGTTGAGAGACTCGGAGAAAACTTCACTCATAAAGTTATGCCTCTCAGATATACTCCAACTAAGATTCAGATTCATAGAGAAACTAATTATCTTGTCATATTCACTTAAAATTATAAATGCTCTAAAATTATCTAATGATTTAATTTTATAAATTAGAGAAAGATCATAATTCATATTCTTATAGTGAGAGATTACGCATGAAAGAAGAAATCGCTAAGAATACTGAAGATGAAAATTACTTAGCATTAGATGAATCAAGAATTTCTTATCCAAGAGCAGGTCAAAATAAATTTGCATCTTGCATAAGAATAGTAGATCCCTACCTTTTACAAACTTTGGAGTTGATAGAATTCGAAAATAATGAAGTAGTTTTCTCCCACTTTATAGCAACAACTTTAGGGAATCCTGGTGAAACCCATTTGATTTTAGGAACTGCACTTAATGTCACTTTCCAGCCAAGATCTTGTTCTGTGGGCTTCATAAAAACCTATAAATTTGTGAACAACGGTCAATCCCTATAACTTATGCATTCCACTCCTTGTGAAGATATTCCAATGGCATTTAATGAATACAAAGGAAGATTAATTGCTGGTGTAGGCCCTATCTTAAGAATCTATGAATTAGGGCAAAAGAAACTACTGAGAAAAGTTGAGAACAAGAACTTCTAAGCTCCAATTATTCAAATTTAAGTTGACGAAGGTAGAATTTATGCTGGAGATCTATAAGAGAGTGTGCATGTACTTAAATATAAACCAGAGGATGTGCAACTCTATATATTTTCGGATGATATCTTGAACAGATGGCTTACTTCCTTCTGTTTGCTTGATCATGATACAATCGCTGGAGTTGACAAGTTCGAAAATGTGTTCATTAACAGGCTTCCAGTTGGCTGTGAAGACGATGCTGAGGATGATCCTACTTAAAACTTAAAATATTAATTGAATTATATATTGTATATGAAAATTACCATTTGTAATTTTGCATTTAATTAATCATATTTAATTATATAAAAGTTAATTATACTTATATTCCTTATTATAAGTCTATATTTAAAGCTTTTGTTTTTTTTTCCGGATTTTAACTGCTACCAAGTTTAAATGGGAGAACGGATACTTGAATGGTGCTGCCTTTAAGATGGATCCCATCTGTCAATTTTTCACTGGAGAGGTAGGCACTTGCATACAAAAGTGCTCTTTAAATACCTTATCAGGAACAAACTCTGAGATAATTTTGTTTGGAACTACCTCTGGATCTTTGGGCGCTCTCTTGCCTTTCGAGACTCGTGAAGAAATAGACTTTTTTGTGCACCTAGAAATGTATCTGAGAATTGAGGCCCAACCTCTTTGTGGTCGTGATCATGTTACTTTCAGGTCATCATATGTCCCTGTGAAGGATGTGGTTGATGGGGATCTATGCGAACAATTTGCAAGCTTGGAATTCAACAAGTAAAGAGTACTTGCCGAAGAGATGGACAGAACACCCCCTGAAGTCATGAAGAAACTTGAAAATATGAGGAACAAGATACTCTGAGGATAGTCACAATGACGAAATGATGATTTAAAAAGTTGAATAAGCATATATAATTAATTTTCAAAAATAATGGGGTAAAGATAAGTAATGAAGATATTAACAGCAAGTTTATAATTTAAATACCCTCTTATTAATAATTGATATTGTGATAAATGTTATTAAATTAATACATTATTAAAAAATAAATACACTTTCTAGTTCTAGAGGAGTGGGTTCATACCAACAAGAAAGTGTTATTATCATGCCCCTAAACGATCTCTCCATTATTCTGCAAACTAATAAGCGCTTTCTCAAATCTCTAGTCGTCTCTGCAGCTATTCCCAAGCATCTGCCTCAACTGATCCTTCTAAGCAAATTTATTGTTCTACAGCAAACTCTTAATGTGATTTAGAACGTTGTTCTTAAGTTCTTCATCATTTCCTCCGTGGTTTCCGTGGTCATTATCATTTTGGTGATGGTTGTTCTGGTTGTTGCTATTGTTGTTGTAGTTACTATTGTTGTTATAGTGCGAGTTTTGGTTGTTGTTGTTATAGTTATTTTTGTTGTTATTGTAGCGATTGTTATTGTAGTTGTTCTTATAGCCACCTCCTCCGTTTCCTCCATTGTTGTTATTGTAGTTGTTGTTGTAACCACCATTCCCTCTGTTGTATCCACCTTGATAGTTATTATTGTTGCTGTATGAGGGCTGTTACTACTGTTGCTATTGCTGCTGCTATTGTTAGGGATGTGAATCTACTTGCATTTAGTTTTCGTTTCCCGCATTCACTGGCATGTTCAAGTTATTAGGCTGTTCCATTGCTAGCTCCCTGGGCTTTAATATGCCCTTCTTTCTAATACAGTTTGAGATAAAAACCGATAGGAAATGATTGGTCACTTCATCAAACTTCTCAATTCGCTTGATATGAGTTCCAACGATAGCCTTCTCTTCTTTAAATACTCTGATGTTGCCGTAGATTTTTGCATAAGTGAACTGCTCAAAGTTGAAGTTTCTGAGCGCAGTTGGTACTTGATTCTCTCCTTTATGATAGAACAGTACATGGAAAGTGCAGGTATTATCGTTAATCTCAAATTGAGTCCTCATAGGTTCCTCGATTCTCTTGAGCACTCTGCCTACTATAATGATGTCGTTGATAGTATCTCCATCATATTCGCATTGATCATCAGGTCTTGGTTGTGACTACTAAACCATTTTAAGAGTTACTGGAGTGAACACCTTAGACTTCTTTGGTTGATCGTTTCCCATGTATCTTCTGCCATTATTCTACCCGTACATGCTATTTCCACCACCGCCACCATTTCCTTGATTGTTTTCGTTTAGGAAGCCTTGAGGTTGCAGGTGAAAACCAGTACCGACGTTATTATCTTAGAACATTTCAAAGTAAAAGTGATTAAGTTCTTTAAGCTATATATAATTAGTGAAAATTAGCTCTGGTTTAATTTTAAACTAAATTATCACTACTAGCGTTAATTTGAATATTGAAATTAATGAGTCTAATTTTAATTTAATTTAGATTTAAGCAAATTACTCACACTTTAAGCGCTATAATGATTAAATCTCTCTATTGAAAATGGTATTGCGAATTAAATAAAGTATCTAAATGTTTAACTACTCTGTGTCAAACTATAGCTTGATCTCTGATGCCATAACCCTGAGGTACCTCATTTTAGTGAACAGCATCCTTTTATTTTCCACTCTCTGCATATTTACTTAAAATGCTTCTGATTCTGGATCTGATAGCTTGATCTGATTAAAAACAAAACAGTTTTATTAGTGATTCATCTTCGTTGCTTTGAATGGCTCTGCTTCTTCTCTTTACTGATTAATTGTTCTCTGAATATGCGATCTGTTCAAGTCTGTTAATGTCTAGTGATTTTTCAGCCAGGAAGGTGTCAAACATATTGTTGGGGTTTGGATCTGCTGCCTTTAACTTATTCATGCTTTCAGTGTAGGCATCCAGTGCTCCCAAATATTATACTTCTGGTCTCTTGTAATCACGTCCTTCAACTCTTGCTTTCTCTTCTTCCTCATCCAATATAAATTTTATCAAATTATTAATATTCATTTAATTTTTGCATTATTTAATAAAAAGTAGAATTCAATTTGAAAAAATTTTCTTAAAAAAATCGATTTATGCAGTTTGACTTTAGTTTTAAACTATTATCACACATAATGTTAAACTTTAATTAAATTATAAAATAAATCCAAAAGTCCATCTCTTTCAATGATGTGAGCTTAACCAGCCATCCACTCCCTTTGCTTTCTCTCAGGAATGAATTTCTCGTTGTCAATAGACATCTCTCTTATAATTTTGTTCTTAATATCGGCGGCTTAATCCTAAGCATACTGATCCACAGTTTCAATGTCTGCGAATCTTTGAACAATGTTTTCATGAACTCTCTTTTCTTTTGTTGGCAAATCATCTTACAGAGAGTGTTTCAAGAAGAGGCGACCAGTTACTGGATCAATGGTCTTTTTGTGCATCTCTTCAAGATCCTCTAAGAAGGATCCAACTGGAATCTTATCAGTTGGCTTGACAACACCAACATGGGAGATTAAGTTCAAGTCTCTCACTTTCTTTATAGTTCTTGCTATTTTTCTTTAAACTGAAGCCTTAAGACGAGTTTGATACTTGTTCATGATCTTGCCTGAGTCATTCATAAATTTACAGAGTAATGGCAGATTTTTCCAATCGATATCTTTCTTTCTTAGCATTCTCATATGATTCTTTCTTAACTGAGATCTAGAGAGTGGTCTGTTAATGAAGGTTGCTGGCTTTTCCTCTAAAAAATACAATAAGGCTTAATAATTAAATTTACAATCAAAATCGAACTGTCTTTGTCTTCTCTCAAGCATATTGTAGTCATAGAAGTAAGCTTCTGGGTTAAGTGCTGGGTCTCTATCTCTATACTTCTTTCTGTATTCGTTAACCTCATAGGCGATTTCATTATGATCTTCTAATTTGTAACCCTATTTGTTAATAGCTAGAGTTGGGTCTGGACCCACATCTTATCTCAAAGCCTTTTCAATGACTCTCTCTAATGAAAATATTTCGTTTGGTTTGATAAGCATTTCTCTGGCTGCTTTGTTTCTCTTTACGAATTAGAAGAATGGATCATCAGCAAGGGGCATACCAGTCTAAAATAACAATTTTAAATATAGATAAATGGGCTTACTTATTTATTGTATAGAATTTCATCTCTTGTCAAGCCAGAATCCTCAAGCTCTTGCATCTTCTGATCAATTTATTAATGAATTAACTTCAGTTATTCTTTGCTCATATACTTGAGTGGTCCAGTTGGGGAATTTACACCCTCAATGAAATTTCTCTCATTTTCTCTGACTATCTCTTCAGCTTCCTCAGTAGCTAAGTATTTATTCTGCTAATCACTAAATTAGTAGGT
This sequence comes from Oxytricha trifallax, assembly GCA_000711775.1. Taxonomy (NCBI): domain Eukaryota; phylum Ciliophora; class Spirotrichea; order Sporadotrichida; family Oxytrichidae; genus Oxytricha; species Oxytricha trifallax. Next base: position 86,628 of record ARYC01000255.1, on the reverse strand, counting down.
TTTTTAAGGTAATTTTGACTTACAATAATGACTTGAAGTAAGGAACCTCTTAGGTTTTATCTTAAAAGCCTGTTAATAATTTATGGTCATATAAATGTCTCTCATCGATATTTGTGGCATCCTCATTTACTGCAAATATTGTTTGCATGTGTGGGTATGCTTTGAAAAATTCAGGATTTTCATTCAATTCACTCTTAATGAATTGGCTTCTTAAATTCATAATTATAAGCTATAAACTTCATTATTATTTATATAAAGATATTGGCGTCTATCAATATTTGATTTGTCTAATGATGCCTTAATGTCTGCCTTCGAAAAATTTCTTAAACTTAAACTCTTATTAACAAGTAAACTTAAAGAATTTCTATTGGCGAGATGTTGCTGCTGTCTGGTCAAGAACTTAAAAGATAACTACTACATATTTTTAATGATTATAGTAATTATTATTGTTTTAAATTATATAATAATGCTTCTTCTCAATCGCGTTGAATAAGATCAATTTTTGAGGGAGCAATTATCAATTATAAATTTACGAATTTAATTTTGCAAAGATGACTGAATAAATAAATACAAGTGAGAATTAACTTTTAAAATATGGACTTTTGCAGTTTTACATCGAAAAAGTACATATAATCAAATCATTTAATTTTACCTTTAGGATTAAATAGTAACCATGAAAGAGCTAGAAGATTGGGCTAAGTCAAATAACAATGGTAAGTAAAAAAATTACGCCTTTTAATATCATTTTTATAGACTCTTATAAAGCCAAGATTTTAAACGAGTAATTGTTGAAGGAGGGGTATCTCAAAAAGAAAAGCTTACCAAGTGGCACCATGTTTTGGATTAATCCAAAAGACTTTGAAGCCAAGGTATTTTAGTATATTTTCTTATCATTTATAAAGCTATCTAAGAGTCTTGAGCAATTTAATCAGGGCAATGTGAGGAAGGAACAAAAAGTAGAGAAAAAGAAGCAGGAATTGTAAAATGAGACTAAACTTAGAAAGGACTCAGATCTCTTGCTTGTCAAGAAAACTTAAACTTAAAACTCTCTAGAATAAATTAAGCATTAAAAGCAGGAAATTCTTGAGTGTACCTAATAATAAGTTGATGAGATAGATTCAAAATCCTATAAAATTATTTTTCATATCTACATTTCCAACTTTAAAAAGTGAATAATCTTTAGTATATTTCTTCAAAATAAATCCCAGTTCAAAATCAGCTCAGAAATCAAGAACTGAAGTATAATAGATTAAATAATTTTTAGTTTTTTTATTACAGAATTTGGGCAATTGTACATGAAGCTTAGAAATGGACTGACTATACTTATTAGGCTGTACAATTCATTCAATAAATAAGTCAGAATGAAGTATCGTACAATGATGTGCAGAAAACCTTTCCATTTTTGAGGAATATTGACTGCTCAGTAATCATGGATAGAGAAGAGACTATATAGGAAGATGATAGAGAGCTAATGGAAGATAATTCATTAAGATCACCAACACCCTTTGAATTCGATTATTGGAGGTATATAAATAATAGAGGGATATAACTATTAAATGACTAAACAATCAATATATTATTGTTCAATCTCTGATTAATACTAACTTTAATTTTGAAGTAATTTGCGAATTATTAGAGAAAATTAAAAATTGGAGTTTAAAAATATTGAAAGTGCTCTTTACTAATTATTTACACATAGAGAAATAATTTCCTACTTTATTATGAATAAAAAGTTATCAATTAATATTGATGAATCTTGCGCTTAAACATAAAGCTAACATTAATAAATATTATTTAAATTAGATTGTACTAATCAAATGCATTCTTATAATAATAAAAGCACTAGGGATAAGACTAAAACGACAGTAATGAAGAGAGTCAGTCAAATAATGAAGATGAAGATTAAGATTATTAGGATGGGGACGAAGATGATTAGGACTACATCCCAGATCAATCCCCTAATGACTTCATAAGACAGGCTTAACGTTTTACTTAGAGAAGTGATTTTGGAATAATACCTCCCCTCTAAAATATACATTAAGAAGTAATAAGTGAAAAGCAAGTAAATGCCTTTTAATTTTCATTTGGTTAAAACTGATAGATTCAATAATTCATTCACTTATGAATATTACATCAATTTGATTGGAATGGAACTAGAACATCCATTCATTCCAGACAGACATATGAAGATCATCGCAGACCCAGTTTTGGTTGATATGAACTACGGTACTGGAGCAGTCAAAATCACTCCAGCTCACGATCACAATGATTACGCTTGCGGAAAGAGAAACGGCTTGACTAACATCAATGTGTTCGATGAAGATGGAAGAATCAATCACAATGGAGGCAAATATGCTGGCTTGATGAGATTCGATTGCAGAAACTAACTCTTTAAGGATATGACTGAGATGGGACTTATTAAAGGTAAAAAGCCAAACAAGATGAGACTTGGTCTATGCTCTAAGAGTAATGACATCATTATAAAAAAACTAAATCCTTTATATTAATTTCAGAATGTTTAAGGCTAAAGTATAGTACTGTATTTTACTGTTTTCTAACAAATAGGTGAGTTTTTAAGCCTAATTTTAATAGCATGCTTCCTCTGTTAGATAAATCTGAATTAATTATTCATTCATATAATCTTTTAAAAGTTCTTTGCATCTTATATAAATAACAAATCAGTCATTCTATACAATCAATAGATTAAAAAAAAATGAAAAAGATATTAATAGGAATCTTAGGAAACTGTTTCTCAATCAATCTTTTTATCAATAATATTTAAAAAATGATTTTAATTGATTAATATGGATACATATTAGCTACCAATAAAGTTAAAATGTTTTAATACTTAATATTTTGCATTTAAAAAATTATAAATTAAAATTAATATTTACTGTACTATTTTGTATTTAAAAAAAAGATTTTTTAATTTTTAATTGAACCTTACCTTAAACCTCAATGGTATGTTGACTGCAAAGATCTTGCAAAGAGATCTTGTGACGCTGTAAGAAACAAGGAACTCTAAATTGTTCCAGAGCAACATGAGAAAGTATGGTTTGACTGGCTTGAAAATATTCAAGATTGGTGTATCAGTAGACAACTATGGTGGGGTCACAGAATCCCAGCCTTTTTAGTGACCATTCCAGGAGTCATTGATAATCCAGACACATAAAACGAAGATCATTACGTTGTTGGTAGAAACGAAGAGGAAGCAAGAGCTAAGGCAGCATTAAAATTCAATGTCGCCCCTGAACTCATTAAGCTCTCTTAAGATGAAGATGTTTTGGATACCTGGTTCTCATCAGGTCTCTTCCCCTTCTCAACTCTTAACTGGCCTGATGAAGAGAACCCAGACTTCAAGGCTTTCTTCCCAGGTGATCTATTAGAAACTGGTGGTGACATTATTTTCTTCTGGGTAGCTAGAATGGTTATGATGTCCTTGTGTTTGACTGATAAACTCCCATTTAAGACCATTTTCTTACATCCTATGGTTAGAGATGAAAAAGGTAAGAAAATGTCAAAATCCAAGGGTAACGTTATCGACCCCCTTGAAGTTATGGACAGTTGCACCTTACAAGCTTTACTTGCTAAGCTATACGAATCAAATCTTCCAGAAGGTGAGATCAAGGAAGCTGAATCTGAGAAAAAGAAAAAGTTCCCTCAAGGTATCCCAGAATGCGGTACTGATGCTCTTAGATTTGGTCTACTTTCATACATGATTGTATTATATTTATTAATTTTATTGATTCAAAGCAGCATTAATTTGGATGTACAAAGAGTTGTCGGATACAGATAATTCTGCAATAAGTTATGGAACATTGTCAAATTCGCTCTTACTAACCTACCTGAAGGATTTGTTCCAGAATAAAACGGTCCAGAAGGCTTAAAATTATCTCTATCAGACAAATGGATCTTAACTAGACTTGATAAAACTGTTGCCAACACTAACTATAGTTATGCGAATATTATATTGCAGTTTAATTAATCTTAACAAACTTATAATTGATGGAAAGCTACAAATTAGGAGAAATGGTAATGGGACTTTATGATTTCTGGTTGAAAGAACTTGCTGATGTTTACATTGAATCAATCAAGCCAGTTATGAAGGGAGATGATGAAGAAGCTAAAAAGGCAGCAAGAAACACTCTATTCAGAGCTCTTGATTATGGTCTCAGACTACTTCACCCAACTATGCCATATTTGACAGAAGAGTTATTCCAAAGACTTCCACACAGAGCTGATAACAGACCAGAATCAATCTGTATCGCTCCATTCCCAGAAAGTCATCTTTCATTCGCTCATGAGAACGTTGAAGACAAAAAGAGAGATTTACTTAATGCTGTTAAAGCTTTCAGATCTTAATTATCTGCTTTGAACGTAGCAAGCAACGCCAAGCCACATATCATCCTGAGATGCAGAACTGAGGAGATCAAGCAAGTTTTCCACTCAGAAGGACATATTATTCAATCATTGGTTAAGAGTGGTAAAGTCGAAATTCTAGGACCAAACGAACAAGACCCAGAAGGCTGCCTCAAGAATCATTTGAGTGAAGATTTCCAAACTTTGATTAAGGTTGTTGGTTTGATCGATGTCAAACTAGAGATTGAGAGAATAAATAAGAGACAAAACGAGTTAACTAAGCTTATGGATGGACAAAAGAAGAAAATGAACATGCCAGGATATGAACAAAAGGTTCCTGAAAATGTCAGAAACGAAAACCAAGAGAAATACAATACCTACAGCAGAGAATTCATTGAAAATGAGAAATCTCAAAGCGATCTTGCCAAGTTCTTATGATATTTTATATTTTATTGAAATTAAAAAATGTGTGATTAAAAACAAAATTTAGGATGGATTTATTTTTTCATATTATAATTCAAAAGTATAATTAAAATCTATACCATTAATTTTATCTGATTGGCTATAATACAGTTATTACTCTGTGGTGTGGTAATGCCTTAATCATTATTAAATAATTTACAATTAACTACTAATAAGTATGGATATTCAAAGTGACGAAATGTTCAAGCTATTGAAAGTAAGAATGAGCGAGTGGTCATCAGCCGCAAAATTAGCATCATCAGTTGTTGCATAAACAAGTGCTGCATCTGTTTCAACAAAGGCTAAAGCCAAGCCAGCTCAAAAGTAGCAAGAAGAGAAGAAAGAGTCAGCTGTTTTAATTCCAGATAACACACCAGCAGGAGAGAAGAAAGATATGAGCAATCCAATGGCTTCTGAGTATGTGCCTAAGCAAGTTGAGGCTGCCTGGTATTCATGGTGGGAAAAGCAAAAGTATTTCCACGCTGATGCTCAAAAAGTGCTCAATGATCCAGAAGTAAAGAAATTCATTATGGTTATCCCACCTCCAAACGTCACTGGAGCTCTCCATTTAGGTCACGCTCTTATGTTGGCTATTGAGGATTGCATTACTAGATGGAAGAGAATGTCCGGGTATGTTACTCTCTGGTTACCAGGTGTAGATCATGCCGGTATTGCTACTTAATCAGTTGTCGAGAAACAACTCTGGAAAAAGGAAAAGAAGACTCGTCACGACCTAGGCAGAGAAAAGTTCATCCAAACAGTTTGGGATTGGAAAGATGAGTATGGTGGAAGAATCAACAATCAATTCAGAAGATACGGTATTTCAGTTGATTGGGATAGATTTGCTTTCACTCTTGATGACCCTAGATCCAAGGCTGTTGTTGAAGCTTTCGTTAGAATGCACGATAAAGGTCTTATTTACAGAACTATAAATTACAGGCAAAAAGGTTAGATCAATGTTTTAATATATTTATACCAGACTTGTCAATTGGAGTTCATCCTTGAAAACTGCTTTGTCAGATTTAGAAGTTGAATTCATTGATCTTGAAGGTCCTACCTTCTTGGCAGTTCCAGGTCATGACCCCAATGGCAAATATGAATTCGGTACTTTGACTGAATTCGCTTACAAAATAAAGGGAACTGATAGAGAGATTATTGTTGCAACTACAAGACTAGAAACTATGCTTGGTGATGTTGCTGTAGCTGTCCATCCTGAAGATCCAAGATACAAAGATTTGATTGGAATTTGCTATGAAATTTTTTATATGTATAGAAATCATTAATTTCACACTTTTCTACGATAATAAATATAGAAACTTATTTAACAGTTTAGATCAATAGATACACGTTATTAATTTTATCATTAGAAGGTTATAGTTTTACTAAAACACTAATTATTTTAAATATGACTGGGTAGACAAAACTTTCTTCTCCTTATCCTGAGAATGAATAATTTGGAGCATTAATATTATTAATTTTTGTCTCTGGAATAGCTGGAATTTGTCTAAACTTAAATTCTTATTTTATCAAAGATCTTTTACCCAAAAAATGTTTAGGATTACTGGGCGGATTTAAATTTCCTTAATTTTGGAAATTTCCAGGATATACCTTAAAACCAGTTATTAAAGGTATCGTGATTCCTCCATTAATCGCAATGCTAATAATTAACCCCTAAAAGTTAAAATTTTGATGTGAAGACTAATTAGAAAAAGTAAAATTATTTAATGCTTATTGTTGTATAAAATTTCTTCCGATTAATTACTTTAATCTCCTTTATAATAAAAAGCGTATAAATAATTTTAGTATTTGAATGGGCTGTATTGTAAGAAACTACTTTGGTGAAATAGTAATACCTTATCCCTAGCCATGGACTGGATGGATCAGAGGATTTTGCCTCTGTATATTACTTTGCAGGGGTGGGCTACAAGTAACATTCAAAGGACAAGGATTAACTATGGTCTTCATGTCATTTGTCCCATAAGTGTGCGAAGCTACAGTTGTTGCGTTTTTAGCAAAGAATTTATTTGATATGCCTTTGACGATGGGATATGTTTTAGGTTACAACTTAGCATGTATATCTCCGTCTATATTAGTTCCAGGATTAATGAGTTTGAATGACCGTGGATATGCAAAGAAGAATAATTTATCGGGAACGCTTATAGCTGCAGGAACATTTGATGATATTATTTGCATTATTTGCTTTGGAATTTGTAAAACTATTTTGCTGAGCTAAGCTGGATTCACTGAAGAAAGTATGGCTATGTCTATAGGGCTTTTGTTCATAGGAAATGTAGTAAACTACCACCTTATAAATAGATGAATTAGCATAATTCTCTTTTAGTTTAGCTTTACTTATAGGAATTACCTTAGGATTATGTGGATGGTTTTTAAAGTACATTAAGAATGCTTAAACAAGAATTTACATGAAACTCTGTTATTGCATCTTTGGAGCTATCTCATTTGTAGTAATTGAAGAGTATGCTGAAAGTCACGATTGCAAGTATATAGCAGGATTATTTACTATCATATATATTTTGTATTTATTTATGATTGTTCTTTGGGTATACTCTATCAAGAGTTTGGGGTGAAGAAAAACCTACTAAGCACATTGCTTGGTTTTGGTTTTTTATCTAGCCATGCCTTTTTGGAACTGTTGGTGGCTCATTAAAAACCTTTAAAACATTTTAACCCTATAAATATTAATTAATTTCTTATTAATTATAATATAAAATTCGGTTAAATCCGAGATTTTAATTTAAAATTACTTATGCCATTAAAATAAATTACTTTATTATTATTATTTAATGCTGTAAGGAAATTAATACTGGGGCTTAAGCAAGCCAGATAGATAAACAGTCAGTCTCATGCTTTGATTTTTGGGCATCCAACTCAATCCATCCAAGGGCTAGGGAGTAGAGAAACCCATATACTGGAAAGACTAGCTTCCGCACCGTGCTCGTCCTCCTATTGCCTTGGGGAGGTCTTATGCGGTCTTTCGCTACTTCACATGTCTTTTCTGTTTTCTACCAGAGCTAACTTTCCAATTGAGTGCTTGTAGTTCAGGTAAAACCCCTTCTCAACAAAAACTTATTGTATGGCTTGTATAAGGGGGGAAACCCTGATATTATACTCTGCTGAGATTTATACGTTTGGTTGGTTGTTCCCTACTTTTACTCAGCAAATAGAGTCCAATCTGATATCCTAGCGGTCTGTCTCTTAACTCCTACTTCATCCTTGGTGCACTCAACCCTGGTTGCAAGGATAAATGTATCATTCAGTTTTAATGCGACATATATTATCAACGGTCGACGTTTTTGTTGGCGTTGTCCCCCTATACATTTGCCTGACGTATTCTGAGGAGGTTCTCAGATCCGGGGCTTATCTCGTAAAAACCGAGTGCCTATACGGTTTCGAACTCCGGAGTACCGGAATTGGTCGGGATATGCTCCCAACATACAAGTAGGTCGTAACCATAAATTACTTTAATTTCATACTTTTCATAAATAGATTAATTTCTGAAATTTTTTAGTGTATTAAATCTAGTAATATTATCTATAAAAAAACTGAGTTTTGTAATTGTTATTCAGCTAAACCTTGGATTATCAATATTTTTATATCTTTATAATTATGTTTATTTAAATCAGAGCAAGCGACCTAGGAAATGGAGTAATAATAATCATAATAGGTGTCACAGTAAGATTTATAGTGGTAGTTATCGTAACTCACAGTCCCAAATACTTCTTCAAAGATAGATTGTTTATGGGTATTAAATAATAATTAAATTTAAAATTAATTGCCATTTTAAAGACCCTTTTAAATTTTTAGGCTTATAGGTGAAGAAAGGGAGTTTTATAATCTTTCATAAAAGAGACTAACGGGCTGATTAGTGAAGTTTTTCTACAGTTTTCTGCAAGTTAGGAGTGCATTATAGTTTTTTCTTACAATTTATGCTTTTTTTTAAAAATATTTAAAGCTATCTTTCTTTCTTAATGACGGGTAGTGTAAAGGAGAGTCTTCGTCTTAAGAAAATAACAAAAAAAGATTGTAAAAATCAATAATTTTCCTAGTTTTTTTTATAAAAAACTAAAATCAAGGAAATAAAACTGCAACTTTGAAAGATGAGAGTTATTCTCAACAGTGATAGGATTGATAAGATCATATTATCATATTTTATGTTAGACTCTAATTTCCATGATCTATGCCTACAAATCTTGGTAACTTCCTTATTTATGAAAAATACATAAATATTTTTGAAACTAGTTTTTCATAACCCTCAAAACTGAAATAAATTTGGCATTATAAAATAGTGATATTTTCTATAGAAATTAAAAAAAAATTATTAATGGGAATTACATGGATTGGAAAAGCAACAGTTTAAGCAGCCTTAAGTGCTCTGCTTTTAACTGAAGTAAAAAAATATCCAAAGCATGAAAAATATTAAGAGTACTATAATTATGCCAATATCGAACAGACAGTTTCAATTTTCTCGATTGTTATCTGTGCAACTACTGGCGCTATTTTACTGAATTCCCTAGGTACCGTATTATTACATTAAGATTAGACAGAATAAATAGATACAAAACAATGCGATAAAAATTAAATTCCTGACAACACAAATAAAGGAGTTGTAAGAATATAAGTAGATAATTTAAATCAGGATGTATCTTAAAGTAATATCACTCTAACAGTAAGAGATACTTCATATATATTTATTATAGAATATTAATTATTTCAACCGATTTAATGACTCCACATGGATTGAGAATTGAAGATGCTAGTGAAACAGATCTATAGATTAACAAATAAGGTGGTCATCAATATTTTCATAAGAATAAATTACATTAAATATCTAGTAGTTAACTAGAAACTAATGCATATTTCGCATAGTAATTGTGAAGCTAGAAATAGTATGAATCAATTTATTTAATTTCATTTCTTTCATGATATTTTATTTAATTGCGATTAAGTAACAAATGTTTTAAATAATTTTTAGTTAAGATATGTTAAATAATTATCTTGGCAAATAACATCAGAAAAATGATATCTCAGAAATTATACTATAAGTTAGAGTTTTTTGCTTTAAATATACTAAAATATCATTAAAGTACTTTTATAGTGAAGTATATAGTAATATCTATAGATTGAAAACAATCTTTAGCATTAATAGTGTATAAATATCTGGCTTGTTGAAATTTGGGAATAGGCTACTTACATGAATAATTTAATTTAAATTAATAATAATAATAATTCTTAAATCTCTTATGGCTGGTTAAACAAACATCTCGTCACCTTACCCAGGAAATGAATAATTCGGTGCTCTTATTTTACTGATTTTTGTGTCAGGTATAGCTGGAATTGCACTCGGCCTCCTCGGAGGATTTAATTTCCCTAAACTTTGGTTTTTTCCAGGCTATAATTTAAAGCCAATTATCAAAGGCATTGTAATACCACCTCTTATAGCGATGATTGTTATGGGATGCATAGTGAGAAACTATTTTGGAGAGACTATGATTCCATATCCCTAACCATGGACTGGATGGATTAGAGGATTTTGCTTATGTATTTTACTAATTAGAGGAGGTCTTTAAGTAACATTCAAAGGACAAGGATTGACTGTTATCTTTATTTCATTTGTCCCATAAGTTTGTGAAGCTACAGTGATAGCATTTATGGCATAAAGCTTATTCGATATGCCTCTTGCTATGGGATATGTTCTAGGATACAACTTAGCATGTATATCACCGTCGATTATAGTACCAGGACTAATGAGTTTGAATGATAGAGGATATGGAAAGAAGAAAAACATTGCAGGCATGCTAATTGCTGCAGGAACATTTGACGATATTATTTGCATTATTTGCTTTGGAATTTGCAAAACTATAGTATTAAATGAAGGAGGATTTAACAAAGGTCAAAGTATGGGACTTGCATTATTTTTGTTTACATTTAATACTTAGTATATTTAATGCTATAGGAATGCTATTTGTATCAAACATAGTAAAACTTCTACAATAGTCATTAATTTTCTTATTTAAATTTAGAGTTTAGCTCTATTTATAGGAATCACACTTGGTTTGGGTGGATGGTTCTTAAAATTTATCAAAAATCCAACACTGAATATTTACCTGAAACTATTGTATTGCGTAATAGGAGCAATGGTTTTAGTGATAATAGAAGAACATGCTGGAACAAAAGATTGCAAATATATAGCTTAAAATTATGATATTATATTTTTAAATTAGCTGCACTTTTCTTTGGATACACACTATTCAGAATTAAACCCCCAAATTCTTAACTTTTAGTTCTATTTGAGGTTAATATTAGTGATTTAAGTTTCAAGTAGTTTGATTGAATATTATCCTTAATAATTTAATAAATATTTTTTCTATTACATTTTTTAAAATTTAATATTTATTATTTTTTAATTAAATGTTATGGTATTATCTATAAACTTTAAATGATTGTTTTGAAGAATTAAAATATCTAAATGTTGTTTTTTTAATAAAATATTAAATTAAGATTACTAATTTTAATTTGAACCCACAATTATCCTACTTTATTAGATGTCCTTCAAATTGCTTTTAACCTTAGCAATATCGAAATAAAATATATGAATGTATTGAAAGCTTATCAAAAAAGGGGAAAGAATTTAATCATGAGGGTTGTAATTTTGACAATATTTTAAATAAAAATACTAATCACTGAAATAACTAAATTTGAGTTATTATTTATAAATAAAATAATATTCATAAATTGCCTTATAATTTTTTCATACACAAAGATGACTATTTTTTTCAAATCTTTGGTAATAATAAAATTTTTTAAAAAGAGTTCCATTCATAAACAAAGATAAATATAAAGTTTCAAATCATTTTTACATTTTGATTTCCATATAATTAGATAATTAAGAAATTATTGAAAGAAAATAAAGTTTTTGAATGTGGGGTATGAACAAGCCATCAAAGCACATTGCCTGGTTTTGGTTCTTTATTCAACCTTGTCTCTTTGGCACTGTTGGAGGTTCCTTACTTTTCTCTTAAATCAAAGTATTATTAAGTATGTTCTGTAATATTTTTATTTTAAATCAGAGCAAGTGACCTCGGTTTTGGAGCTTTGATAATTGTGATTGGAGTCTTATAAAGAATTCCTAATTTGATAGTAAAATATGTTAGTTTATTATAGTTAGAGTTATCATCGTTGTGATAGTCACACATTCCGAACGCTACAACTTGAAAGAAAGGATGTTTATGGGAATAACATGGATTGGAAAAGCCACAGTTTAAGCAGCTTTAAGTGCACTACTTTTAAATGAAATTAAGAAGTAGCCTAATCATGAAAACTATAAGGAGTATTTCAACTATGCAAACGCTTAGCAAACTATTGCTATCTTCTCAATCGTCATTTAGATATAATTTATTTTTTATTAAGTAAATTTGTGCAACTACTGGTGCTATCTTGCTTAATTCATTAGGAACTACTTTACTGACGAACGATACAGAAGATTTAAAAGCTGCTATAGAGGCAGATAAGGAAAAACATCAAAAAGACAAAACAGAGGAAGAAGACAAAAATACTTAATCTTACATATTTATTGATAATTTTTTAAATGATAAAATTGCAATTCGTATTTAAATTAAATCTGACGGCGAGAAAGATGAGCAATAGATTACTGAGAGAGGCGAAGACTAGCTGGATGATAAAAGCTCACTAGTCAACATGAATTTTTCTGAGGGGAGCTTATAGATAGATGTGAAAAGACCTGATGTTCCTCCATCAGTTTTCTCTAAATTTAATACTGCCTCTCAACTGGAAACCAATGTCAATTTTGGACTTGTACCCAATTATTTTAATAAAATAATATATTTTTTTAGTAATTAAGACGTGATTTACATTCATCCGCATGATGAATGAATAGAAGTAATAGTAGAAGGCACTATTTGGGTGCTTTATAAAATAAAAGTTTCAATAAATTTGAGTTTAAATTGCAAAATGATTATTAGCAATTTTGAATATTTTAATACAGTTCTAACCTAACTTACACAAATCTACTCACACTAAATAATAAACATAGAACATTAATTGAATTTATTATAATAATTTAGAAGGGATATAATAATGTAATTTTGTGAAAGTCTCCCTCACTTCCTTTCCCCAAGTTTTAATGAGGCTCATAAAATGCGATGCTTTGTCTTCATTACATTTACTGTAGTGTACTCTCTACTGGCAATTGTATCTCTGGTACTATTTATAGTCTATAAATATGAAGTGAAAAGCATAAAAGAAAGAAGAATTATGGATGATAGGAAACTTATGGAGAGATACATGAGTCTCACTCATTATTCTTAAATAAAATTTTTGTTTCAAGATATATAAAACTCACATAATAATAGTAGATTATTATTTGGCAATAAAGTGGTCATTTATTGAAGGAGGATTTCAATTAAACTTCAGAAAACGATAACCCACAGCATAATGTAATTTTTTACTAAGATAACACCACAAATCCATATCAAGGCCACGGGAATTCTTTTTCAGGAGTTGATTTATCACTAACAAAGGGTGAAAATTATGAGAGCAAAACAACCAGCAAATATAATGCTAAGTACTCTGAGAGATTGACTTAAAGATCCTAGAAAAACAGCAGCATAAGAAATAATATGGCCTATATGAACAAGAGCAACTTCAACAATCTTAAATATATGGAATTTTTATCGTCAAATCAAATTGTTAAAGTGATTTATAATAAATGACATGACCAATAATTCAAATAATCTTGGAATTACTAATCAATTAACTAATAATAGTACCATGTTACATAGACAAATAAACCCTTTAAAGAGTACTTTCAATTCTTAGAACGATTGTGATAGCACCTCAGCAGCTCAAGCTATAAGTAAGTTACCTAATGTTTCTAGAACTTTTCAAAAATGTTTAATCATTTAAAATTTACAATTTTATTACAGGAAGTATGACCATGCGATCTTATGAGGACTCACATAGGCTTGGTAATGGTAATGGAGGAGGCACAATGCATTCTCATTCTAGAAATAGAAGTGTGAATAAATATCAATAAATGCTGAGACCTGAGACTCGCTTGAGCTTTGGAATGCTTGAGAATGAAGATGGCTAAAACACTCAATAAGATATGTTATAAGAATCTCTAACTAAAACTTAAGAGTATCACACATGATAGGGAAATACTAAATTAAATCTAAAAGAGTTACAAAGATTGGCTAGTTAAAATAACATCTGCAATAATAAAATATATAAGTACAAATATAGTATGCATAAATCATATGAATAACTTTGAAATGCTCAATTTAATTCTAATCATTTTAAATTTGCAGAATGAATTGAATAATTAGCTTCATTAAATTTAAATGCGATAACTTATTGTATAAAAATTAAAGTCATATTATTTGTCTTTATATCAATAATATCTATCTCTTTCAGGTGGAGGCATGAATGATTGTTAGTTCAACTATTCTAGTTGCTCAGCCTCTTTTTAGGCAATACTGAGTCTCATACTCAAACTATTGTTATCTTCAATAAGCTTTTTAATCGTAGTTGCTCTATCTGATAGATCTACACTGAGCTATTCTCTCTCTTTAGTTAATTCTTGGACTGCTTTAGCTATTTCAATACCATCGAGGGCTGCTTATCTCAATTCTTCATTCTCATAAGTTAAGCTTTTATTTATGCCATCTAGTTTACCAACATGATTCATTAAGTCGTTTATCATTTGATTAGTTCTCTCAAGTTACTCTGCTAGTAAGATCTGCTCAGAATCTTTTGAGAACTTCTTCCATCTCAAGAAAGCTCTAAAGAGAGTTCTTTGGTGATTATTTTTACCTAATGCTAATGCCAACTTTTAACCAGAAATATAATGCTGAAGTAGATTTTCTCTTTGAATGTTTAAGTTTTCAATCTACTCATCCATTCTATCAAGTCTTGAAGAAGCTGAACCGATGGCCAATTCATCTTGAATAATTTTCTCAATAAGATCCTTCTTTGACACATCCTTAAGCTTTTCTTTTGCAATTTCTTCATCAAGCTTCCATCTTCTAAAGTACCAATGTAGTGGATGATTTAAAGCATTAACAGTATACTGAGACCATTATTTCATGATTTTACGCTGTTCAACCCATCTTTTCCACTGATTCATGGCCTTAGGCATAATGTTGAATTCTGACTTCTTGAAAAACAAGCTAACAATCGCTTTATGCATATTGCCCTTTTGCTGATTAGTTTTATCCTCCACAAATCTGTCGATCTCATCTTCTTTGTAGCCTTGTTTCACAAGGAAATCTCTCAAAGCTTTTATGTTTCTTCTCAATTCATTTCTCTCTAATACAACATCTCCTTCAGTCTAAAGTAGATATTAACATATAAATTGAAACTTACATTGATATGTTCAGCTACTCTAATTCTATCTGAATTATGTCTCCATTTTGCAAAGAAATGTCTCATCCTGTAAAGTAAAACATGCTTGAGCATTCTGGTAACATATTATTCCTTAAACTACTTCTTGTAACCTCTTATTTTAAGTGTCAAAAATGCATCATTAACTCTAGATTTAATGAGTCTTGAAAATATTGAAGCAATAGACTGTTGGCCATGCTCTTTGCGTTCTTTTATTCTCTCGTCTAGTGATACTTTGAAATGTATAATTTAAGAAAAGCCGTCAGCAAGTTAAACGTATTGTAGTCTTTTCACAAACTTAACAGTCTTATTACACAGTATATTTTAATAAATTTATTTATGAATTCAGTAATTTGGCAATTTTAACTCTGTTTTACCATGCTTCTATAATTTACTTGAGTTGCTTTGATTGATATTTCTTAACAACCTATTAATCTCTTCTTCTCAAATATAGAGTCTTCTGGGTTCTTTAGAACCATTTTTAAGTTGCATTTTTCATTTGCAAAAATTTAAGATTTTGTCTCATAATTTCATCTTTAACTCTTAGCGCCTTTAATACCTTTGACATTTAGATCCAAGCATTTGATATTTCTCTTTGCCTTTTTTACTTCATTATTCTTTCAGCTTTATTTTACTTATGAACCTGCATGTTTTCATATTCCTACTGTTGTCGTACCTTGGTATCTTCAAGATCCAGCTTCTTTTGATTCATTTCTCCTATAGTTTATTAGATAAAATCCATTTTTAAAAAGAACTAATAATATTATACTACTTCATTATAGGTGTTAAGTCTCCATTTAGAATAGTACTATCTTACAAGACTTGCCTTAAAGATTCTTGCAAAGTTGGATATAGTTTTCTCAGCATTTTGCTCAAGATACCTCTCTCTAGCAACTAATCTGATCCTACTGAATACCTCCATTCTCAATTATTTTCTAGCAATAGCTCCAATTGTATTAACAGCATTCTTTTCCTTCTTAACATACTCAGCCCACAAACAGAATATATTGCGCTTCTTATCAACATAGGTGTTATTGTTAATACGATTAATGTGAGTTTAAAGTGCCTTCTCATAGTTTGCTTTTAATTACTCTTTCAATTAAAATGCTTCATTAAGTTCATTTTGGAGGGTGTCTATTTCTGTACCTTGAAGTTTTTCTTCTTCAAGCTTTTTCTATAGTAGAGCCCTTCTCTCTTATTCTTTAGCTTAGAGCTTAGCTGCTAGTTCTGCTTCCTTCAATCTTAGCGAGTTTTAAGCCCAAGTTCTAAAGGCCTTGCCCTGAGAATTTTTGATCCAGTAATTCATAGTAGATTTTAAAAATCTTCTCTTTGTGTTTTATTCTCTCAGTACATCAAGCCAAGTATAATACACATATAATGCCAGTTTATTTTATCAATATTCCTTTAAAACTTTGTAATATAGAATCCTTTTGCTTAGGATGAGTGAATGAATCTGGATATAAAATTAGCCATTATTTTATGAGCTTAAGACTATAGCTTTGACTCTAAGTGCTTTTGCGAGCAATCATTAACTTAAATCTAGTTATTAATTTCCTTGATTTGATCTTCATGCTCAACTTGCCTTCTCTCTAGTTCTTCGATGTTCATGTGAAATACTTGCTTTCTCATTTCATACATGCATTTTTTCCAAGTTCCAAATGCATCGTTAACGATTAAGTTATCTACACCCTTAATTGATCTCATGAGGAACTTTTTAGCTGATTGATATCTTTTTATGTAAGTCTTCCAAGCATCCATACAATTCTCAAGTGTCTTGGAATTTCTTGAATCTCCAAACCAATCTACTTTCTTTGCTACGTATTCAAGTCTTCTCAATTCTTATACCCATAAAATTTTAGAAAAAGTATAAAAAAAAGGGTGCGCTAAAAAACTTTAAATACCCTTTACCTATATCTATTGAATCCATTTCTTAGTTTTCTTTTCAAAATAGTCTTGGAAGATTTCCAAACTGCATCTTCCAAACTATTTATATAATAAGTATTGTTAGCCCATTAAGCGAATCTATGTCTTAATAAATTCCTGTTTAACATATTTCTAATTCTATCCAATTTTAGACCTTATTGCTTTAAAGTTATAAATAAAGATTTATAACATCGAATTTTATAATAAGTGTAACTTAATTATAATTAATAATATATATTGAAATGCCTTAAAGAGCAATCCAATAAATTTTCTTTTTCTCTTTTTGCTGATTAAAGTGTGTTTTAAAGCTCTTAATTTTCATTCATCAGATCTACTTTTAGTTTTTATCATAATATTTCAATAAATTTTATTTAAATCTTCAGTAAATGTCATTAATTCAACCATATGTTTCTTGTCGACACTTTCCTTCCACTTGAAAAATGCCCCACTTAGACTTCTCTTATGCAATTCAATAAGCCTTAGCTTGACTCTCTGCATGGTATGATTATGATACTACACATTCTCTTTCCATAACATAAGAGCTCTGTATTTAAGATCAGAGTATCTGATACAGCACTGTCTAAACAAATTATACTTATCTTTCATTCTATTCATCTTAATCATAGAGTCTCTTTTCTTCTCTAATTCTTCACGGATAGGAATTTCTCTTTCTAACCGATCCTTAGTCTCTTCGTAATTTCTCTAGATGTTGCCGAATTTAATTGCATCAAAGCATTACTTAAGCAGTCTTTCTGACCTTAATCCTTGGAGTCTCGAAATCAAGAGTTTCTTTCTCATGAAGTATTTTAAAAATTATAATATTCAAAGTTATTTCTTCTGTCTTGCGTTTTCACACCAATTCTTCCAAGCTTAAAACTTAAGCATTGAACTTTCAGTCTTTGACTCCATACACGCTTATCTTAAAGCAAGAAATACTCTTTACTTGAACCAAAGATTCGTAACTAAATCACTCATTTTATCATATCTTTCATCAAGTTAAGCCTTTTTAGTACAAGCTAACCAATTGACAAAGCCCTGCCTCATTTTTCTTTATCTTTTTCTATTCATTACAGAGAACAAGAAGTCTTATTGATATTGACGCAATTCAACAAAGTCTCTCCATTTACAGAGGTAACTTCTAAGCTACAGATCTTATTTTTGATTTAATACTTTTCTGAAAATAGTAATGGCTTCTATTTTTGAATCATAAGATCTCTTGTTTTGTAAGAAAGCCTGTCTCCATTTGTAATAGAACATAATTTTCCTCTTTTTCTCTACATTATAATGACAGATTAATAACTAAAATGTAAAATTTGTTATATACTAAACTAAGTTGAGCTTCTTGTAATTCTCATGGACCACATTCATTGCTTTTCTATACCACTATCTTAAATAAGTCCTCTTTCTCTCTTTACTGTAATTGAAAATAATTCTCCCAAACTTGTTCAATTTTTGTTCCATATTAAGAATGTGCTTGGATGTATTTTTCATCTCTTGCATAGCATCCTTCCGTCTCTTTAGTAAAGACTCAGTCATAATTTAGAAGAATAACTTTGCAGTAAGAAGCTTAACATGATTTTTATTTGCTTTCATTATTTCAATGCGTTCTCTATTCATCGACGAGACATAGTCTTCATATTTATCTGAAAGCTCATTCATTCTGCGGATCAATTCGTTTCTCTCTCTAGTTAAGTCTTCCAGTTCATCCTCCATTCTTTTCTTTTCATTACTTGAATGATGTTCTTGATTTCTTAGACTGTCCATCATATTATTGAGTTCTCTTAATCTATTTAAGCTTAGCTCGTGCTCTCTTTCAAGCCTTCTCAATTCATCAGTTTTACGATTCAAATTTGCATTAAGAGCACTAGTTTCTCTTTCTATTTCACCTGTGAGAGATTCCTGTTCTTTCAATCTCGCTATAAGCTGATCTTTGTCCTATTCGAATCGGTCTAATTCCTCTCTGAGCTTCTCATTTAGATCTCTCTCGTAGCGTAAATCTTCTTATAGATTACGATTAACAACATTCTTAATAGAGGAAACCTCATCAAGTTTGCGTTTCAAATCTGTGGCCATTCTTTCTTGCTCAATAAGTTTTGAGTTAATTTCAGCTTTTTCATGAGTTGCCTTTTCTAACTCGCTCAAAACCATGTTAAGTCTTTTCATAAGTGAGACTTTATCTGTCTCCAAAACTTATATTTGCTGTTCAAACTTTTCTTAAGACTCTCTGAATTAACGATTGTTCTACAGTGCCTGCTTTGAGTCTTCAATTTAATGTAACTTAAGCTTTAGTGAATCGGCTTCTTGATTTAATCTTGACTGCCAATCAGCTCCAGTGGTGTTCTGTGATCTTTATAGACCTCGGTTACCTTCCTAAGATAAACCTCCTATATTAAAATGGGATAAATAAATGGAGAAGGAATGAATAGTATTTTCAAAAGAGTATATTACTTTGTGCCATTTTGAATATGAAATAAAATTGATTGATAACTGTCTGTTAAACTTTAATATTTTACAAGGATATTCTATTTTATCTAAATTTATAAAAGCATTATAATATCAAAAATCGTTTGGAAATAAGTTGTCAAGAAATTAAGTAAGAGCTAATTTATCCAATTATATTTCATTAATTACTGGTCGATGCCTTAGAATAACTTCTAGTTCTAGCTCTCTTTTCATCTCTATCAGTGGATCTCTAAATTAGTGATTACATATTTTTACGTTTCTCTTACCTTCTTATCTCTTGAATTAGTTCTTGATCTTCGGTCTTTTCTATCTCTGCTATCGCCTCTTTTCCTGCTGTCATCTCTATCTCTTGTGGATTAAGAGTTCCTTCCACCTCGAGCATTATCTCTATCTCTTCTGGGGCTTCTTCCTTTCCCACCTCGTCTACTAAAATAGAATGACATTGTGAAATCTTAATTTACTCAAATGATCTAGATCTTGATCTCTTCTTAGACTATCTACAGTCTCTGGCAAAGTGACCAGGTTTCCCACAATTAAAGCAATCTTTATTTCCACCTCGGTCTCCTCCTCGACCTCTGTCACTACCTCTATCTCTACTATCTCTTCTACTAAATCGCACGATAAATAAGTACAATTCCTTACCCTCTTCCCCTTGAAGCATTAGCAGCATCAAATCTTCCGCTTTTCTTGCTCCATTCAATAGCAAGTCTTTACCCACTGAATTCTCTTCCATTAAGCTCAGTCAATGCATCCTCTGCATCTCTTTCATCCTTGAACTCTATAAATGCATATGATCCCTAAATATGTATTTAAGCTAATTGTTCAAAAAGAACTAATTAATTTACTTACCTTGAAATTGATAGAGCATGACCCAAATTTATCGAATTCGTCATGCAACTCATCCTATCTCATACTTCTAGATATGTTTCCAACGAATAAACTCATTCTTTTAATTATCTGTAGGAAAGGGTTTCGTTTTAAAGATAGAGAAATTTACTTCTTATTTGCTAACTTATACAAATGATTTACTAATAATTTATTTTGTTTGTAAAAAGTAGTTGGGGTTTCAATATTTAGATATATACTCATTCAAAAAGTACATTTAAAATTTCACCCCTAAAAAGTATTAATTTACTATTTCTAATTTGTCTAATTATTTGAATACTATGATTTCAAGAATTACTTATAGTTTTAAAACATATAAAAATAGGAGTCTTATTTGAATTGATTCTAAATATTTATAACTTGAATAGTAATAGTTGAAACTATACGTTAATAAATTAGAAATACGAATATTCCTTAATTATTATACAAAGAGATAAAAAATGTTTTCTAAAAATTAGTAAAAGATTCCTATCAATTATAATTCCCCAAGAATTTAAATGAAATTGCTTACTTCTCCGGGTAGTTCCAGTTCAACAGTTGAATTAAATTATTAATGAAAACTATAGCTCTAAAATATATTGAATAGTAAAATAATTAAGAAATGTTTACATATATATATTATTTATTATTGAACCACGAAGATGCCAAAATTAGAATAGCAGTCATCTTATAAGTGTTCAGAATTTTCAAAGAAGTAGTAGTTTAGAAGTATTAGAAGAATAAATGCAAATGAATTGCTCTTAAGAAAGAAAAATTGATAGCAAAAATTCCAAGAAAAATCAAGACTTAAGAAAGCATCAAAATAACAATTTAAAGAAATTCTTAACGAAAGTTTCCTCCACAAAGCCTCCTCCAAAACCACTTGGAAATTTAAGCCCATAGTAATAGTATATTTCACAAAACTTATAATATTAAAATTTGATATTCATATTAACAACGAGAATAACTTGTCTTCTAATCCATCTTATAACGTACTGGAGACTTTCTAAAGCACAACCAATAATGCATTGTTATCCTACTAAAATTTGTTTAGTGAACCTCACAAACCCTCAATTGAAAACAATCTAAATCTCTTCAGTTAACCCAATGAAGATTCTCACATAACCATGGGTTTAGGTTGTGATGACATAAGTTAAAGTGTTTCAATGAGTAAAAATAGAAGAAAATCCCAAATATATTGAATAATCAAGAATATAATTACATTATTTTAATGTTAATTTTAATAAATAGAATTAAACACGTCTCTATCTCGAAATTTCAATGACTTTGAGATAGAGTGCGATAGAATAATATAAATTACTCAAATTATATATGACTTAATAAAAAAAGAATTAAGCTTTAAATATTCTAATGTTGTTTTCTATTAAGAGATTGTTTATATAATAATATCAATAATTTAACTATTAATACAAAATAATTTAAAGATATCTGCCTTATTTTAATTATATTCTAATATATAATATAAGATTAGTAAATTACATGAAAGAACATTAGAATATTTAAAACTTAATTCCATTTATTTTATATTTTAAATTATATAAGTAATTTATGTCATTCTATCGCACTCTATCTCAAAGTCATTGAAATTTCGATATAGATTAGTGTTTAATTCTATTTATAAAAATTAACATTAAAATAGTGTTATTAAATTCTTGATTATTTTGAATTTTTCTTCTATTTCTACTTAATGTCAATGTGCGTTTTGAATGTCGAAGACACAACTAGCAACAATTTGTTGATAAGTTCTTGTCCTAGTTAAAATCAACTTATTAGTTTTATCGATTCTTAAAGATAGAGCAATATGCATAGTATTTTACAAAATAAACCATAGCACAGTAAAGAGTCTAGCATCATTCCTAGGTAATACTTGGCATAAGTAATCTAAGAGTAAAATCTATATGATGACTAATCTGCTGAACTTTAGATAAGTTAGTTAAGCTTCTAAGAGTTAGAGAAGTAAGTTGTAAACTAGATCAATTCAAGGAATAGCATTATAAGTCAAGATGCTCAAAACATGTCTCATTTTGAAATAGAGAAGCTGATTTGCCCTGGAGTTTATAATGAAGAGCAGTATTAAAAAATTGTGGATAATTAGCAAGTTCTACAATAGGTTAAATCCTCTAAAAGCTTACTAAATTCAGAATAGAAATAAGACAGAAAGTATCAAATGATCAAGAATAATAAAAATACTAGATCAAGAGAAAAAATTGACAGTTTTAGGGGAATAGTTGCGAATAAATTTCCCGCTTAATAAAATCCGGTATTATTTCAGTCTATTACTTCATAGAGAAGTTTGTGGAGCACAACTGAAAGTTTCAAGAGGAATGAATTGTCTAATGATAGAATAAGTAAAAATCAAAATTCAAACATGAGCAAGGAATACTTAGATTTTGTTCATAACTCAAAACTTATGGTTTAAAGTTAAACAAGCAACACTAGATAATGCTCTAATTAAAGCTCTTAAAGTTTTAATACTTAATAGTGCTTGTTTTAAGTCTCAAATAAAAATCAAAGTAATACTTTTGGAAACTAAAAACGATCACTAGTTTATTAATCACAAGTCGCTTCACCAATTAGAAGTTACTTGAGAAATGGAAGTTAGTATTAAGATTAAATGAAGAAAAATATTAATAGTTTTAGAGAAGGGAAGCATCCTTATTCTAAGAGTGTCTTAAGCTAGTAAGACAGTAAAATAAATTTGTATCAAACAAGTACAAAATCTGATCTCGAAAAACAGATTTATAATGCTAATTAATTACTCAGTGCAACGTTAACTTCCTAATAGAGCAAATCTAATATTAACAATAGATTGAATAGTTATGATGAATTTAGCTCGAACACATCCCACAATCACTTATAACAGAGCACTGAGAGACTTCTGAGAGTCCTAAGTAGCAATAGGAACCTAGGTAATGAACAGCATCTATGTTAAAGTGTGACAGATTTTAACTTCTCATCCACATAAAACTTAAAGCTAAATTAGAGACCTTCAGTAAAAAGCCCATTGAGAGTTGAACTTTAATATTACCGCCCTAATTCAACCATAAATATGACATCGCTTGAATCTTAAAGATCATTAAAAATAAATCACCTTCATTAAAAGTCAATTGATGAGAATCCGATTTTTAAGAATAGCTCAATAGCAAAAGGCAACAAGGTCTCAAACGAAAAATAGTCATTAATGAAATCAATAAAATCAAACTTTACAAAGCAAAGAGAAATTTCTTAAGTATCTTAGAAGGAAAATGTTTCATACCGTTCTCAAAGTAACTTAAAATCTTCAACTATAAAGCAATCCGATAATTCATTTTTTTATATTTATAAGTATTTAACACAAGGTTTCACAAGTATCTTTAAAACAAAAATACTTTAACACATTCTCTGGAATCACCCCTTTAAGATGCTATTAGAATTGTAAATTAATCTTCTTAATTAAGAGCTTAGTTAAATTAGAGTAGCTAGTCAAGGGTTCAGGGTTTCAAGAAAATAAATGAAACTTCCTAGAAAATGAACATTTCAAATAATAAGCAATTAAATTCTAGTAATTTCTAACATATGGCATCAAAAACTCAAAATCTATCTAAGTACTTTGAATTTTAATAGTGATTTAAATTTGCTTTTTATACTTATAGAATAAAGCTTTAAACGCGCAGTCCTAGAAATTGAATCAAAAAGATGGATCGATAGATAGATAAAGAAAGTTAAGGGAAGTTTCCTGTACTTTGTTGTGATAAAAAATATTTAAGGGAAGTTTCCTGGACTAAAAAATAATTTTATTTTTAATGAATTAATCTTAATAACAACTATCAACCAACTTCCGGATTAATTTCATTGTTATAGGCATACTTAATATATTAATGAATTAGTGAAAATCTCTATTAGCATGGATTATTAGCACCACTAATCACTTTCTCGATTCTTTTGAATACCAGTTCATTTAAGAAACTCTAAGGCATTTTAGCATGGAATAAATAATCCACTATATTTAAATCTTAAGTATTTATAAAAAAATTTCAAGTGCTCTTAATTCTTTTAGTTATCGTCCAAAATCCAAGTACTACTTTTCCTATCATACCACTATACCCTCCCATTAGTTAATGAATATAAGTTCTATTATAGTATGGATTATTTATAAGAAAGTTGTAACCTTCCCTCCATCTGTAAATATTTACAACCCCTTAATATATATATATATATATATATATATGATCCAATTTTATTTCTTAATTTACTTTGATTTCTGTTAATAACATACTCAAATACTATTTTCACTGCTTAAGTGATGCATTAATATCCTCATAATATTTAATGGGTCATAAAAAAATATAAAATTTTTAATTTCTGTAAAATTTGATAAAATTTAACATAAAAAAGTGCAAGAAACTCCCCCTCCACAAAGAAAGTTCAATTAAACAATATTTAGTAGTAATCTAAGCACTGAAGGAAGAAATGATCCAAAGAAATTTTAGAGTTTTATATCAACACAATCAAATCTTAGCAATTCAAGGCTTTAATCAAGTAACCAGACTAAAATTAGTAAAAGAAGCAATAAAGAAAATCTTTGAATATTTAACTTCTCTTAATTTTAACATCTTATTGAAATGCTATAGTAATTGGAATTATATCAGAATAAATAACTAAAATATTAATGTTCATGTGTCTTAATCATCAGTAATGACAAGTGCTGTTTTAACAAGCAAATTTAGTTCTGCCAACTTCTCTTTGTACTAGAACTTTTCAAATGCAGTTTCATCAATAATTTTATCATAAGCTTGTCTGTAGTATTTTACACATGAATCTCTCAATGCTTATTTGAAAGCATGATAAAATTCTATTATCAAAGCATCTTTAGGATTTTGCTCTGCATTTTAATCTTAACTTTAACTTTCTTCTTCATATTAGAAATTTGCCATGTTTTCTTCACCTCCAAGAGCTCTTTCAAGTTCATATTTTTCTTAGCCATTCCAATTATCAAATTGCTCTCTTGATTGAGTACCAAAGTTTTTGGGGTCATCTTGTACATTGCTGATAAACTAGCTGAATTCATAGGCCATATCAAAATCTAAAGGGGATAATAGATTGTGATTTTCATTATTTTCTAGGTCTAAAACTATGAAGTTATTGGGGTGAGCATTGCAATGAGGCTAAAAGGGGTTATGATCGATGTAATATCCCCATGAAATAAGATTTTCATCCAAAAGCCTCTTTATTTTTCCACATTCAAAGCCAGCTCTTAAGTAAATAAGTACAACATCCTAGATTATATCATTCTGAGATTGAAGCTTCTTTATTAAATCTAAGAAAAGTTGGTCAAGTTGAGAATTCTTAATATGGGATTGTGAAATTTCTATAATATATGAATCAGGCAGATCTTAGATTAATTTGCACAATAAAGCCTATAAATCACTAGATAGACTTTAAGAGCAATCAAAGAGCATTGAATTATCAATATCTGAAAATACCCTTTCATTCATAATCCATTCATAATGAGATATTGGCCTTTCAAAATCTAAAAAAGGATTATTAAAAAATCAAAATATATTTACGCCAAGGATCTTTAAACTGAGATATTGTTGATATTGAAGTAATTTCATTTTTACTCTTTACTATTCTTTACTCATTAAATAGCTCAACTATTTATGTCAAGTGACCTAAATTCAATTAATCAGTTTCAACCCCATATTTAATTGCTGATTTTAGCAATATAATATTAAATCTAATATATTAAATTCTGCTAATACTATATTATATTTCAATGCCTTAGAATAAATGAGTTGCTAATCGCTTATCTCCAAGAGTTTTGTAAATTCCACAATATTTATCTATTTGTGGACAATCGTTTGTCAAGTTATCAATATTTTCAGAATACTTCCATAAACCATTAGGAATATTTCCAATCTATTAAAAGTAAATTAAAAGAATATCTTTTACCTCTATTTTCTATTGTCCAAGTATTTCTTGTAACTTCTTGCTAAAATAGATTTCTCTAAAGGCTGTATTAGAGAATTATACCCCTCTAATCTCTTTAAATTCTTCAGGATAGGCCATATTTTGTAAATTAAAGCCTAAGGTCGAGTTTCCACACCCTTTTAATCTGAAAAACATAGGATTTTAACATTTCAGTGAATCATTTTCATTAAAAACAATGATAGCCGATCTTTTTCCGCTCTAATAACCAGTCAAAATATTCTCAGAATCAGACTTTTCACATTTTGCTAATGGACTTTCAAATAATTCAATCTTTTTAGATATATTTGGTTGCTCTATCAAAATGAAATCAGTTGAAGGAATGGAGTTAAGATACACTCCTTTGTAATCCTAATTAATACTGCTCAAATCGTTCTATTTTTTACAATTAGACTTTATAATTTTTACTTTAATATAGTTCAAGACGTTTTAGACCTCCTCTTCTGTGATAGGATTCATAGAGACATCTAAATTGTTAAAGTATTCCCCTTAAACTTTCTTAAAATAAACCTGCTTATTTGCAATGAAAATATGGGTATCTTATTTATCTTCTAATTAGCCTGATGAATTTTCCATCTTAACTTTATTAATGAATCAATCTATTTCTGATTTCTGTAAATTTAAGCTGAGTCTGATTATAATTCTGGGTAATAAATAGAGTGATTATAAATCAAAGGTATTTAGATTAAAATATTAGACAAGCATACTACTATATGGTTGAGTCATACAACAGCAATACTATTTCTTCGGAAAAGTTGGGTTATTTCAGAATAAATGGGATGCTTACCCTTCCAAACATCGATATGGAGTTGAAGAAGTCTCTTGGTCATGAAAACGCATTCATGGTCATAGATGAGATGACCTCATGCCCTGACTTTAAGAGGTCTGTGGAGCAAGTAGGTTCAGCTTACGAAAAGCTTAAAGCGCGGGTACACAAATAAAAACTCAGAGAAGAGAACAAGCACATGAAACATGGATAGAAACATCATCATGTCAGCGACAGTGAGGATTCAGGGGAAGAAGTCGAGGCTGAGAAAACCTAGGAAGACTTCAATCAGGATTGGGAGAAGAAACGTAAGAAGAGAACCAAGGAGGACATTGAAAAAGAAGCATTGTTGATGGGAGATCTCTATGCTCTTATGGGCTTGGAACATCTTACTTATGAAGCTGGTGATGGTGATATTTCTAAAACATAAAGAGTTCAATTAAATGAAAATGAAATAATTTAAATGTCATATTAATGATTTTGTATGTGCATTCAATAACAAACTAAAAAACAAAAGTTACTTAATATATTTAAGATTTATTAAAAATTGTTGAGAAAAACTATGGATAAATGATTATAAGATTTACCAAAAGCAACTTATTTAATTAAGAAATTTAAAGAAAATTATACGACTCTCATTATTGTAACTTAGGCTCTTTAAAAAATCTATTTTTTGAAGTAATCTTGGAAGGAGCTTTTTAAATATGTTTAAATTGGAAAATAAACAAAACAATATTAATTATAAGTCTATATACCATTCTACAAAATATTGATATCTTATTTTTTTAAAGTAAATAAAATTGCTGTTATATTATAAAAAATCTTTAAAAAAACAAATGAAGAGTTTTACATGTGTAAAATATATTCATTTTATTGAATAATTTCATTTA
Source organism: Oxytricha trifallax (assembly GCA_000711775.1). Taxonomy (NCBI): domain Eukaryota; phylum Ciliophora; class Spirotrichea; order Sporadotrichida; family Oxytrichidae; genus Oxytricha; species Oxytricha trifallax. The sequence goes on along the minus strand of ARYC01000255.1, from coordinate 58,491 downwards.
AACTATATTTTACCAAATGGAAAATCATTCATGATTTATGAGTGTTGATTAAGTCATCATATAGAAAGCTCGCTTTGATGTATCACCCTGATAAGATTGGAGATGGCATTAGTGAAAAAGATAAGGAAATATGGTTGCAAGTTCAAAACGCCTATGAAACACTCATTGACCCTATTAAGAGAAAGAAGTACGATTCATCATTCTATATTTTTATATTCTTTTAACATTATTAACTGTACTGAATGATTCATAAAATCTTAAAAAGTATCTAAATTACCCTATATAATTTAAGTTTTGAAGTTTTATTGAAACGTTTAATGAATTGCCTTTCGATGATAGTATTCCATCAGAAGCCCATTACGTGATCAACGCCGATACTTTCTATGAGCTTTTCGAACCAGTATTCAAGCGCAATGCCAGATTCGCCAAGAAGAAGCCAGTCCCTAACCTCGGAGACAAGGACATGCCAATGGATTTAGTGTACAAATTCTATAAATATTGGGACAACTTCGACACCTGGAGAGACTTCTCACAGTACGATGAGTATGATGTAAAAGAAGCACAAGATCGTTATGAGCGCAGATATATGGAGAAGGAGAACAAGAAAATCAGAGACAAGTATAACAAAAAAGAGAGAGCAAGACTTATTAGACTCGTTGATATGGCTTATAAAAATGATCCCAGAATCAAAGAGGAAATTGAGAAGGAAGAGGCAGAGAAGCTCAGAAAGAAGGAGGAGGTTCGTATGTAAAAGCATAGAGCAAGATAGGAAATCGAGGATAAGATTAAACAACAAGATGCGATAAAGCAACAAGAAATCGACAGATAGAATGAAGAGGCAAAGAAGGTCAAGGAAGTTAGACAAGCTCAAATTGTAAAGAGGAAAGAGTCTGTGAAATTGTTAAGTCAAATTTGTGAAGAGAGAGCAACAGGCACAAATTATGATAGATTCTTCGCAGAGGAGTTTTGCAAAAAGCTGAAAACTTAAGATGATTTGGATAAATTTATCGGAGGTATCAAGCACATCGAAGATTCAAAATTCAATTTAATTAAAAGTAAAATATCAAAATTTATATATTAGATTTTAAGTACTCTCCACCTAATAACCCTTAATTTGCTTTAAATAATAATTTAATAAAATGTGAGTAATTTTGACTTTTTTATCTGTGGAGTTTTGATTCTGATTAATTCAAGTAAACCCTCGAAGACCAAATATAAGCTGTGACTGGTCAAACTCTTGTGAGTTAACTGTAAAAGAATAAGGTGGAAGAGAAAAAGCAAGATGCTCCAAAGGATAACTGGACATAAGAAGAGCTCGCATTATTGAGTAAAGCTATTGTAAAGTACCCAGGTGCCGTATTAAACAGATGGAAAGTTATTACTGAGCACATAGGCGGCACTAAGAATCTCAAATAAGTCATCGCTAAGGCTTAAGAACTTGCTTAAAAAACAAGTCTTTCTAAAGCTGGCAAGACTGTATAATCATCCAGCTTTGCTCAGAAAGAAGCCAAATAATAAGCACAGGCTGAACATGTATTTTAACTTTAAATTCTTTTTTATTTGAACCAAAGGTTGAAGAGAAGAAGAGTTAACCAGCTCCCCAATCTTAACAGTAGGCACCAGCTGACTAGGCAGTACCAAATTGGTCACCTGAATAATAAAAAGAGCTTGAGATGGCTATGAGAGAGTTCCCAGGAAGTATTCCAGTAAAAGAGAGATGGATTAAGATTGCAGAGAAGGTTTAAGATAAAACTGCTAAAGAGTGCTATGAACGTTTCAAGGAGATTTGTGCTATGGTCAAGAAGCAACAATGATTATTATATCAACATAAAATTAAGGTCTATACATAAATTTATAACATATATAAACATATTTGGAAGTATCTTGCGTATAATCATCATCCGGTTAATTAAAAGCCATCAAAATAAATCTCTTAAAACTTTCAAACTAAGATAAATTTAAGTATAAAATTGCTAATTAAGTTTTTATGAAAGTTAATTTAACTTATAAATTTAATGACACTCAATAATTTCACCTCTATTTAATACTCATTTATGTGATATTTATGGGGAAATTTCATCAGTCTAATACTAAATCGAAATTACCTAATTTCTTATATGTGATCTATATATACTGTTTACATGCTTGTTCTATTAGGTTATATATATATACATTACTTATTAAGGTATTTATTATCATATAGTATAGTTAAGTATCTAATCAAACTAATTCCTTTTTATTGGGGGGCTCCAAGTCCAGTCAACCTCACATCCACCCTCACTCTTGGCCTGCTCTGTGAAGAGCTGGCTAGAGGACGGTCTTCACTCTTCGCACCGAATCAGCCTTGCGGCGATCACAGCGGAGGAACTTATCTCGCTTTACGAGTGGATGTGTATTTCTTATCATCCTGGATTAGATTATTGTCTAATTTGTTAGTGCAAATCAGACGTTTCTACTATAGAAACGATCCTGTACGAGTACAGTCTTAACTTTCTAATCACAGAGCTTTCATTAAATAGTAGTCTCTACCAAATTATTAATGGGTTAACTATTATTGCTTTAAAAATTAATTAATTTAAATCACATTTCTAATTTTATTAATTACAAAACATGGAATCAGCAATCACTTATAAATGTATAATTTTATCTATATTAATGTTGAATTGAAACATAGAAAGTACTTAGGAATTTTAAGTTTTCATTAAAGCAATCACTTCAATATTTTTATGGGTAAACTTTAAAATAGTAAAAGAGTGGAGATAACCATCTTTTCTTTTAGATTTCTGATATATACCCGAAAGAATCGTTTAAATTGAAGAAAATATTTGGAATTCATATACCATATGTGAACGATGAGGACATCAAAGCAGTAATGAACTAAGTAATAAAATTGCATTTATTTTCTGAATTAACTCTTATTCCCTTCTATAGTTTTGTGATTAGATTGAGCTCATGATTTCTAAAGTAAGTTTAGCAAATAATCTATCATTTAAGCTGCAAACTGATCTAATGCAAATTTCAAGCACAGAGCTTAATCGAGGAATTCGGAGTAAAAATATTAAGAGTATGTGAAACCCAAGAGAGCTAGCAAGTTGATGAGGAAGTAATGTGCTCTACAATAAAAATTACAAACATTAAATAGTAAATTTATATTTAAACATGGAATAGCTGAGATATTTATCAATAGATGAATTTGATGAGTATGCTCAAAGAATATTCAAACACCTTTTGTTAAATATTTAGAGACTCTAGAAACTTAACAATCATTAATAAGAAGGTAAGATCTACCCAATATATTTCGCTTTAACAAATTCCATTTTAGATGGTGATGAATGTGATTTCACATTTGCTTTCACTTTGAAATTGAATCAAGAACGATTACTCGAAATTAAAGACAAAGCACTCATTGAAATTACGAAGAAGTAAAATTTAACATTTATTCAAAAAATTTGGAATAGAGTGATAATGACATTTGAAGGAGATAAACTCAGAGAATTATAAAATTCTTTGAAGCATTAAAAACCTCTGAATCTTGCTCAAGGTCCATAGATGTATAATTAAACAATAAGCTAAGAATAGAGTTTAAGCAATATTAACTTTGGGATAACTAATAGTGAATATATTAAGTCAGATGAGAAATAGATAGATTATACTACTATTCTATATGAAAGTTTTGATAATGGAGAATGTAACATAGATGTTATTATTTAAAATGTTAACTGATTCATAGAATAAATAATCAATTCTAATTGCAATATTAATTATTCTCTTTAATAAAAGTAGGAAATGACTGGATAAAATTTAATACGAAAATTATTTAAAGTGATGTAGGATACTTGCAAAGGCTCTAGTATAATAAATTAGTATATTAAAGCGAATAATTTTTATAAGAAGTTAAGAAATGGGTAACACCAATTCATGTTGCTGTGTGCGACGCGAAGACATGCTTCATGCTACTAACACCGTCGATTAATCAAATTTTTCAGATAATCCAACATTCAACTTACAATAAAAGGTATACTACAGTCCTAGGAGTAAAGCTGAAATTGAAGCCAATAAATAAGGAGGCTCCTTAACAAGCAAATTGAGTGAATTCAAATTAAGATTCAACTAAACCTAAGAAACCTGTTATTTTAGATTTTAAATGGTTATAAGCCATATGCCAATTAAAATTTGCTCTCAAGTTTAAAAGTTCTATGGAGACAATTAGGGTGAAACAATTGCTTCAACTTAGAGTAATTTACGAAGCTACACAAGATAAAAGAATAATCCATTTTCTCCACATGGAGAGAACATTGATGAAATCGTAGATGAGGACTTAAATAACTCAAATGATGAAAATGTCAGAAGAAAAAGATAGCTACTTTGTTCTATGAATATTAGCGCTCTTACTGCTGGGCTTTAACATGGAGATGATTTAATAGAATATGAAACTTTGACAAGTTCCACTTTCTACACTAATGGAAAACTTTAATTTGACTTTATATTGTTTTACATTAAACTATTGCTGATTTTTGGAGAATTTCAAGGCCCAAGATCTGGTCAAAACTAAGGAGCCCCATCAATCAATTTCGATTTGTCAACTAGGTTACCTTCTAATCAAGGAGGCCAGCATAAGAAGATTCTAATAAATAGTAAAATCTATGACCTCTTTCATTCAACTCATGGGGACTCACTTATAGATATTATGGGAGTAAACTAAATAATAAATATTCAGCCACTTGAAATACATAAAGAAGATGATCATCATTAACATGAAAATAGTTACATTAGAGAAACAAGATTGCTAGAGAAAGTAATGTCACTTTTAAAATACTCGCACTAATTCTAAAACATTAATAAAGTTTAAATGCAATATGAGACAGAGACCTCATACACTTTCAGAGTAAACTAAAAAGGATATGAACAAGTAAAGCTTAAATTACCAAAAGAAGGAAAATAGATTAACATAAATGAATTAGGCATACTTGAGGATTTAGTGTTTGAAGCCTAACTTCAAAAACTAATTTACGACCAAAATTATGTAAACGAAGTTAAAGAAGAGATAATTATGATCAATGCCTTAGATTAGAGTGTCTCGGACTACCTTGTAATTATTGAAGAGCCCGATCTTTCACTTCATGATTTATATCATCTGATTAGAGACCCCAGGGATCACTCAGTGATTTCACAAGGAATTTGGCATGGGCAAATCAGAGAACATAAGGATCACTTTTCTATAGCAAAATACATGCATTACTTTTTCAAGGCTATGTAAAGTTTACGATACTTACATAAAAATGGAGTTGTCCTAAGTGGCATTAGACCAGATGAAATTCTGATTGATAGGCAAACTTAAACTGTTAAATTCAAAAGTTTCATTTATTCAAGTGTTCTCACAAAGGATGGCAGACCACTTATCTCTACTTAAATTGAAAATGACAATCATAATGATTCAAGTAGAATTGATACTTCGAGAACAGATGATATTGATCATGACATATTTGGAGATGGAAACACAATGAGAAATTATGAAATATACAAACTGAAAAGATACGATGAAAGATATTGTTACACCAAAGAAGTTCGAGATGTTTTTAATAAGAATTACCGAAAAGAATTGTTCAAATTCAATAAGATATACTGTCACAGTTTATTCTTATAGAGCCAGAATTATTCAGAGTAAAGCATAAAATTCAATGATGTCGCTGCACTCTTAGAATGCTTCAAAATGCAAAATGTAAAGGAAATGATTTCTTACAATATTTTAAGTACTGTAGAAATCTAAATACTTAACATGATTGACAGAGAGATTTAAACAGACATAAACAACTTTTCAAAAAATAAGCAGATCCTTAAAGTTCTAATATCAAGAATAAAAACTTTTGTTTTTTGCAATTAGGAAGTTTTAAACTTCTTAATAGACTAAAATATTCTTGAGGAAAATTACTAATTTGCCATTTACTTGTGTTCTATTTCGCTAGATCTAGAAACATACTAGAAATATGGGTAATTGCATAAAGTATTATGTTATTAACAACATTATTATTTCAAATTACAAATTTGTTTATGCAAGAGGAGAGTGGTGTAATTTTATAGTAAAAAATAAAAGATTTTCACATAAAAAGGGCAAAAATCTATAGGCTCTAGTACAACAATTAAAAACTTGCTTTGAAAGATATAAAACAAGCCTTATTTATATTAAACATGCATTTCTAGTAAAATATAGAGGAAAAAACTTCATTAATGATGGATATGATAGAACTACTTATTGAAATCAATGATCTTAACGATGCTGTAGTAAAATTACAAAGTGTGGAATCACAAATCAAAATGAGTTAGCAAGGAAATCCAGAGGGCAACTTATACAATAACACTAAGTTAATGTTAAAGTACAATGATATTCGTGCAAAGATTTATGAACTAAAGAAAGATAAACAACGGAAGCATAATGTTGATACTGAAAGTTTTCAAATGTGCCTATCCAATACTAGCGGAGACTATAGGAGCTATAAAGTTTAAGAGTACCAAGAAAAGATTATTGAATCATAAATACTAAAGGGAAGCTACGAGGAAGCAAAGAGCTCAATCACAAAAATGCATAATCATAGTGTCTAGTTATACGGTGAATTTTAGCTTCAGTCTTTCAAGTAATAGCTATTTAAAGGCTAGATTGAATGGGCTAAATGCAATCATGATGAAGCATTGAATTATTACACTGGTTATCTAGATTAAATCAGAGAGCACTTCCCAGAAAATTCAGTTTAGAGATCTTCACTCTACGACATAATTGCTTTAGTTTTGAGAGACAAGAAGTTCTATTAGAAATCTTAGCAATTCTTTGAAAGAGCTCTGCATATCAAGTTGAATATTTATGGAGAATGTAATATTAACACAGCTTAATCTTATTATAATATGGGAGTGTTACTATAGCTCTAAAATTTGAATGAAGGGGCTCTTGAGTACTTTAACAAGAATCTTCCTATTCAATAAAAGCTCAACAGTGGAAACGAGTATTTTAGCATGCATCAAATATATCAATCTCTTGGATAAACATACAAAGCAATCAAGAACTACGAGAAAGCTTCTTTCTACTTTGAAAAATGTGTCAACTTGTTAATATAAAATAGTAGCAAATAAAATCCTAATAACTAGCTCCTTATGGAAGTCTATAATGATTTAGGCATAATTTATAGAATGAAGCAAGATTACAACAAAGCAATTAATAACTTTAAGGATTGCTTAAAGTTAAAGAAAAAGTTAGTGTCTAATTAGAACGATTAGTAGCTATAATTTTTGTATCAATCTTTGGCTTCGCTTTACTTGAACATTAAGAAGTACGAAAGATCTCTGGAATATACCTAATCAGAAATTAATATACTTTAGCATCATTATGGAGTTTAGCATTCAAGTCTTGCAAATCCTTATTACAGAATAGGCTTTATCTATTTTAGCATTGGAAATCAAGATAAGGCTCTTATAAGCTTGAAAGAAGCCCGAGGTATTTTAAGGTAAAATATGAGTTTAGGAGAATCAAAAAATACCTCTATGGCAAGTCCTGATTCCAGAAGAGGTTCAACTACTGCTGGAACTACAAACAACTCTACAATATCTGTTCTGACCAACACCCGACCCCCCCCCGTACCCTCCTTCTTGGTAGTACCCCCCGTACCCCTCCTAAAATATCCTATTTCATATCAAATTTTTATCCTCAGGGTCTAAATCGATTTCCTTCTCGATATCATAAATTTTATTTTTTTATATATAAAATTTCATAATTTTATCAAAATTTATAAATTCTATATTAATGCCTTATATGATTTGATATTTTTAAGTTTTGACAAGTTTCACAATATTTTTCAACATTTTTTTGCCTATCCTTTGTGAAAAATATATAAAAAATAATTTTCCATTAAAAATATTAAAATTTAATTTATAATTAATTTTTATTGACTACCATACACAAATATTATTCTAAAATTTTTTTTCACTTAAATCAACTTCATTCGACTTCATTACAAGAAAGAGTATGATTAATTTTTCAAAATAAAAATTTTCAATATTTAGTAATTGTTAATGAAAAAATTATAAAATTTGAAAAATTAATCATACTCTTTCTTGTAATGAAGTCGAATGAAGTTGATTTAAGTGAAAAAAAATTTTAGAATAATATTTGTGTATGGTAGTCAATAATTAAATTTTAAAATTTGTAATTGAAAATTATTTTTTATATATTTTTCACAAAGGATAGGCAAAAAAATTTTGAAAAACATTGTGAAACTTGTCAAAACTTAAAAATCAAATCATATAAGGCATTAATATCGAATTTATAAATTTTGATAAAATTATGAAATTTTATATATAAAAAAATAGAATTTATGATATCGAGATGTCAAGAAGGAAATCGATTTAGACCCTAAGGATAAAAAATTTGATATGAAATAGGATATTTTAGGAGGGGTACGGGGGGTACTACCAAGAAGGGGGGTACTACCAAGAAGGAGGGTACGGGGGGGTCGGGTGTCGGTCAGAACAAATATCAATGAGTGAGAAAGATCTGTTGTATAGAGTTGAATAGCTAATTAGTGAATGCTCAACTGGCAAAAACACTCAATTTGCCAGAGTAAGCAAATAGAAAGCTTCAGACTAAAGTAGCCCTTATAAAATGAGTATCTTTTAAAATTGAATATAAGTGAATTAAATCAGAAATATGCTAATTACAATTTAACTTTCAATTTATCATATGCTTAGAGCTATAAAGTCATAATATTAAATCATTGCAATAATACATAAATTCAAAATGATAAATGCTTAACTTCAAGAGATGATTTAAAAGCTTGAAGATAAGCTAAAAAGAGAAGTTTAGTTTAGAATAGAAAACTAACGCAAACTTCATACTCATTTGCATGAGGCTGGTACTTAACTAGAAACTAGATTGATATCTAAATTTGAGCAAGAAATTTAACAGCTTACTTAAAAAGTAAGCTCGATAGAGTCAAACTTGGGAAATTGGGAGCCTAAGCTGATTCAAGATCTTACAGATAACAGACTAAAGATCAATCAATTTGATTAAGAATGCAATTAAGTTATCAATAACATGAAAACTGAATTGGCATTGCAATATGAACAGACTGATCTCTATTAAGAAAAAGTGGTTGACAGGGAGCAAGACTTTAAAGAAAAAGTTCTTTAAAAATCTTTGAAATAGCTTGAGTCAGAAAGAGATGGCATGGAACGAGAACTTACAAGAAGGATTTTGGAATTTAATTGGAAAGTGAAGGAGGAGAGTGACAAGTTAGAAGATATGGTTAAAGCTGAGATTGCAGGGATACGCGAAGAGATAGATAGAGAAAGGGAAGAAAGGCAAATAAAAGATTAGGATTTGCTAAATGGAATGTAGAGACTGTTTGTAATATGATGAATTGTGTTAATTTAATTAGTTCAGTAAACAAAGAGTACTTGATTCTTTGACTTTGTATTGATAATTCATGTTAGTAGTTAATGAATAATTTGACAAATTTTATTTTTACAAAATCACAATTAATATATATATATATATATATCAAACCATCATTTAAATATCATAATGAATTGACTTTGAAACAATTTGAAATAGCAGTCATCAAATCTACAACTTCTAGTTCTCTAAAAAAAATCCCTCCAAACAGATATATCACATGATAAGCACAGCCGCAAATGAATACCCTTATAAACCTTGCAGAGATTTACTTTTTGAGTCATTTTCTTAGAACACTATAATTCATGTTAAAATTAGAGATATTATTAAAATTAATTAGGATTAGAAGTTGAAGAAGTTAAATACTATCATTTAACCTATTTTTAGAAAATTTTAAATTAATTTAAGTTGAAAAATTGACTATAAATATATTTAATCTTTAATCAAATTACTTTCCCTAAATTAATAAAAAATATAAATAGATTAATTCTTTAAAATAATAATACATCAAAAGTACAATGGGAAATGACTTAGCTCGCGGACCATCCTTGCCGATTTCTAGATAGGCTACAGAAAAGGGAGATAAATATTAAAAAACGATGAATGTTGTCATGAAGATTTTTCAGGGAAATAAATACTAGGACATTGACGAGATTGAATAATCTTATGCTGAGGCTGCTGATTAGATCAAACAAATATTCGAGTAACTGTCTCTAGAATATATGTTTTTATTTATAATTGATAAGGTATAAAAAGCTAAAAGAGAAGGGTATTGATTTGAAAATGGTTTTCGAAAAAATATAAAAATATAAAAATATAAGCCATAGGATAGTTCCTCGGATATACAATTTCATGCAAGAAAATTGATAAAAGTGTAGGATTTGCCTACATTTATGTCCAAAGTAGAAGATATAGTCGGACATGACATGGAACCTTTCAAAGACTATTTCAACCATAAATTTCATCTCAGTAAGTAAACAACCGCATTTATATTTATTTAAGATTCAGCATCGCAGTGTTTAAATGGTTACTAATAAGATTTTAATAGGATAAACTTTAATGGCTGTGAGTCTAGAAGATCTAAACCTTGCATTTTCTCATCACATAATCTACATGAAATACCTTAGAGACAACCCAATAGACCCCTAAAAATTAGAAGAAGAGAAGCAGAAAGCATTTAGAGAGGATACTATAATCAGAGAAAAACGTAGAAAAGAGGGATTTTTTTCTGCATATACCTTGGAAAATTAAGATCCGAAAGAAGCATAAAGAATCAGAAGTTTATAATTGATATGCTTTAAGGTGGCTAATCATAAAAAGGAAATTATAGACCTTCTAGACCGATATAATTGATGTTAAAGATTTATGTATTTTAATTTATATTACTTGGAGACTAAAGGTTTCTCTAGACCCTAAACATTGATAAGCGATGACGAAGATGAATTTGACTCTCCTAAATTTAAATCTTCAAAATCCAAATCAAAAGTCAAAATACCATTCTATAAGCAGGAACCCTATGGATATGTCCCAATATCATAATTAGTGCCCCTATTAGAGGACTTTTGTGAAATTATAAACTGTAAACTTATAAGTTTTGACTAATATATGCAAGGATATGTTCCTACGGAGAATGACCCTGATTGTGTTGTGAAATTTGAGAAATATATTTACCTTGGACTTTCTTAAGAGCAGGCAAAATTATATAAGAAGTAGTCACTTTTAAGGGGTTAAGATACTTACTTAAACCCAAATAAAATCAATGCAATGCACACTAAGCATGTCAAATTTATAGACGAAGGTTTGTTACATGCTAAGAAGCTTGGTAGCTTTGGTTTTACAGTCGATTATTTCTTGCTAAAGATTGATAAATTCTTTGCAAAGGAATCCACAGTTGTTCTGATTCCATCTGATGATGAATATGAGAAATATTTAGTTTAGGAAAGAATAAAGTAAGAAGAGCTAGACAACACTATAAACTAGCTCGATGACTTTTTCTTTATGTCAACTGAGAAGGACATTAATGAAGAATTTGAAACTGGGTCTATGGACAATGAAGCTTAACTTATGAAAATACCAACTCGTAGAGAAGGCAAAAAGGGCTTGTTGGAACTTTCAGAAGGAGGAATTAAAAGCAAAGTTGAGAAAAAAGTAGTTTAGGGAGGTCTAGCACAAAAAAGTGTTAAAATATACAAAGAAGACGATTTATATAGAAGAAATTTAGTGAATTCTATTCAAAAGTATCAAAGACTCATAAAAACGAGTAATTTCAAAAGTTAATGGCAAAAAGGGGAAATGGAAAAACTTCTTAACATTCTAATTTCGTAATTAGAAGATTATGATAAGCAAAGTTAACTCAATGGCCCACAAGCAAACAAAGAGGAAATCGAGTAAGCTAGAAAAAGAGGATTATTAGAAATATTCAATTTTTACAGCCGATAGCATATTCCTTTGAACAAGTAATTTGACGATCTAAAAGAAATCATGAATGAAGTTAATTTAGGAGAATATTTAATATTTTGCAAAGACTTTAATGTACCTGTGAGCAAGACAAAAATAACGGAGGTATACAAAAAATCATCAGATAGTCATAAACCTTTGAAGATTGAGCAATTCCAGAAATCCCTTGTAAAATTAGGATCTGAATATGTAAAAGTAAAAATAGAAGAGACTTAGAAGAAGTTAGGAGAACTTGAATAAGATTTATAATAGTTTAAAGTACAGCAATTAATAGATGAGTAATAACAGTATAAGCCTGATATTAATTCAAATATATAAGTTTAATAACTTGAAGTACCTAAAACAATATGTATAATAACAATAATAATAAGAGATGTGTTTATTATTAAATATAAAAGAATTATATTTTATGTTGTTAAGCAACTACTTGAACTTTAAAAAGGAAGTTTAGAGTATATGTTCACTCAGAAATCTAAAACTTAAAATAAGATATTTGAATTATAAGCAAGTATGGCATAATATTTATTATAAGGCAAAAGCCATTAAAATCTATCTTAATTGTTTATTCAGAGTCCCTAACTTTGTTTATTAATTCATTGCAGGGTTTACAATTTCACCAATTGAAGCCTTGAAAAATGCAACAGGATTTGTAATGACAGTTGCTTAATAGGCTTTAAAGAATAAGTACTAGTCTAATGATCTTCAAGGCGCTCTGCCTCCAAACATTCAAATGTAAAATATTTTAGCACATTCAAATACGGACAAAGATGATGCTAACGAACTGGTTTCCCAAGCTTAAAAATCAACAAACATCAATAGTGAGTTGAGAGTATAAGAGACAAGATTATATGACGATATTTCGATTATTCCTCCCTCAGACTCAAATTATGACAAGCTGGAATCACTTAAACAGACAAGAGATAAGTTAAAATATCAAATTGGAGTGTACTAAGCAATGAGTGAAGATCAGGCTAGAGATGAACTCATAAATTTCTTGGAATGTGCCGATCCCTTGAAATTCCGCAAGAAAATGAAAGGCGTTCAAATGCCTTTCAGTACTCACTCTAAGTCACCAATGGCATTAGAATCTAAAGATCCTATTAGCATTAAGATTGACATAGAAACTAAGAAAACTTAAAATGATCAAGTTCGGAAGTAGATGCAAGAAATTAAGATGAAAAAGATTTAGGAAAGACTATAAACTGAACGAGAGGCGTAAGAGAAGGCGTCTTAAGATAGAGAGGAATTGGCATAAAAATACAAAAATATAAATCGCTAAAAGTTAGCTTAGATAGCTGCTTAATAAATAACTTCAAAAGTCAACAATATGAATTAAATAAACACTCAAAAAATCAAACAGCAAAAGAAAAATCCAAGTTATACATTTTAGGATTTTGAGAAGATGCATTATTCAGAATTAAATAGAGATACTATATAGGAAGAAATATAAAGGATGTATATTAAACTATAAGGTATGGAGCCTAAATGATTATTTTATATCGTAATTTAAGAGGAAAACTTTTTATCGAAAAGTACCTAATTTAAGGTAATATTTTATCATATAACTCTTTGAAATCTTTAATGGTAAAATTATATATTCTTGGTATTTTTCGATTTAATATTGATTTTCGATAGCAATCAAAAGGCTTATAATTATAAATTAAAAATAAATTAATAAAACTTTTAATAACCAACGCTACCCTAAGAAAGTTTTAATCCAAGCGACATATTAGATTTAAATGAAGAATTTGAAGATGAGGTTCTTAAAAAGTATCAAGTAGATGACTTAAAAAAGATAAATGAAGTTTAACAAATACTTTAAAACAATAAAACCTTAAATTAAAAAACAAGAAGATAGAGAAATGTATAAGATCCTCGGGAACAATACTAAACTTTAAATAATTAAATGCCTGTTTACTAAAATGTTATTAACTAATTCAGAACTCAAACTTCTCTGCCTAGTGATCAAAATTTAGTATAGTAGACATAAGCGCCATAAGCATAGTCAGTTATTAAGTTAACTCCAAAGTTTTAAGAACAAAAATACCCAATGTAATAGTAATAGATGCTTTAATAGCAAGACAACCCTATCACTTAATAATAGTTGCAAATAATTTGCTTTTTATATATTTATCACAATGAGAGAGTCTAATTATGGAGGTTTTAGAGGAAGAAAGAGAGGCGGCTAAATTACTAACCAAAGTTAACTCTATCAAGAGCAATCTAAAATTGCCCCCAAAAACTTCAACAACCAAATTTAAGATCCTACAGTGTTAACAGCAGCTAGAAACATTTTAGTCTAAGATTCAGTTTCAGCTTAAAACAGAGCTAACTCGAGTTTACAGTAAATGAAAGATGTGAGCCCTACTTCTGCAAACAATTAAAGGAGCATCAATTTAAAATCAAAGCTATTTAAACCAAATTTAAATAAGTCTAATGAGTCTGTTAGTTAAAACAATAGATACTCCAATGTGCTAAACAATAGTTAATAAAGGCGCTTGAATGAGAGTATGATAAGAAACTACTAGAACCTACAATATTAAATTAGCAAATAGAAAGTTTAGTTGAGATTTAAGCTAACAAGAGTTACACTTCTGACTATGTTTTAATGAAAATTATCTTATTTCTGTAATTATGCATTCTAAGTATTGTGCTAGCTTTATTTTCCAATCGCTTTGAAAGATGATTAACCAACAAGATCGTACATTATTCAAAGCGCTATGAATTAATTTTTCTATTTAATTTACTAGATAAATGGCATATAGCTTTTTAATAATTAGATTAGGATAAGATTGAGTTTACACTATCTATAAATGAGAATACTGGACAAGATAAAAACAAAGATAAAATATTTTCATCAAAAATGTTGGTTTATTTACTTCATGTAAAGAATAAGACTAATTATTAACAGTTTGGACTTTCAAAAATTTCATTTTGTCTACCATCTTGTTAACTTAAAAATTGTTAACATAACAAGCCCAGTGTCTAAATTTTTGACTAAGAAAGGCTGGGTTATGAAGGTATCGCATCTTTTTAATGCAATAAATCTTTTTGAAGTAATATATTCTTATGAGAACTTTTATGCTTATGATTCCCACTTCAAAATATGAATACTGTATATACAACTTTCGTTTGGCTTAGAATCAAATGCACCATTAGTATTTATTTACTAATAGTATTTACAGCTAACTAGAACCAATAGAAAAGCCCTCAACCTATTAATCAATTCTAGCCTGTAAACCAAAGTGTCGTAATAAAAGGTAGAAGAAATATCGGTCAGAGCACTGCCGCTTTAAATTAATCTCTTGCTGGGCTAAATATGAATAACTTGACAAATACTATAGATAACAGAATACCAAGCCTTTCACCAGTTAATATGCTGGGCATGAATACAGCTTTATCAAATGGAGGCTTGTATTCAGCTAAAAATGCAAATTTAAACATTAATCTCAACGATTCTTTGTAAAGTTTAGGTTTGAGCAACGGTCGCATACCAATAATGGCAGGAGGGAATGCTAGTATGAGAGGGCAAAGCAACTAAAAAGATTAAATGATTAATAGAGCGTAATAGCTAAATCAAATAATTAAGCAAAACCAAGAAAGAGAAAGAGTAAGTTTAGTTTTTATTTAAAATTTTATATTTTAGAATTTAAATAACATTTTGAAAATGCAAGACAATAATATGAGGAGGGGCCTTAACGCAGCAAGGAAACTATGATTAGAATATTCAATTAAAATATACAGACTACGATAATTTAAGAATTATAAACATTCGCTTTAAATATTAACTTAGACTTAATAGTTAGAGAAATTTTAAATAATAATAATAAATTCTTAATTAAATTGTTTTAGAATTCCTATATAGAGTTCATTTAATACCATTTGATAATAGCTTTGCTCTCTGTTTTAGATTATCACAAATTTATATAAAAATATAATACTATTGAAATTTCCTTTGCTTTTAAGAGAAAACTGTCTACTAGATCTTCACCAAATTCAAATGAGAATATTTATGAATTCATGTAGGAATTTGTATTTACTCCTCCAATTACTAATAATCTATTTTCTTCAATTTAAACCATTCCATGATTCCATCTTGATGCAGGAATAAAAAGATTTGTAAAAATGAACATATCAATAGCTTATGAAATTGAAATTTTTTTAAAAAATAAAAATAGCATTATTTTGAATGCTTCCATAAATAGCTAAGGTTTCCCATTAGAATATTATTGTATTGAACAAGCAAATATCGTTTAGAGCTTTATAAAAATATACATGAAATTAAAGAAATTTAAGTCATTACTAATAAAATATTACAAATATATCAAAGAAAGCTATGTTATTTAGTTTTTTGTAAATCTAATTATTTCTACCTCCAGTAATCACTAAATATTTACCCTTGCTTATTTATATCGCTTAATGACCGTATCTTGGTAAAGGAGGTTGCCCTTTTACTATTTTTGAAATGTTATAAGCTTTAAAGCAAAGTTTATAATCTTTGTAAACTTAGTTGGCCGATTCAAGATCCGGTTTTTTATTGACCTAGTTACTGTTAAAATCGCAGTCTGGTTGCAAATAAAAAATTAATATAGAATAAATTCTTGCAAAAGCCACAAATCACCTAAAGCTTCTTCTGCTTTAGAGCAATAGCCCCCATAAAGGAAGTAACCATATTTAAAGAATGATCGCAGTTGTACATCAAGATTTTAAATTCTGAATTCTTTTTAAATGTTTGGATCACTCCACAAAGATCTGCTCCATCTCAACTCTTAATATTACTCTTATCGCATGTTTAAAACTGCAGTCATAGAATGTTCAGCTCTTGGTCCAATAGGTAAATCAAAATTTGGATATTTTATTAGCGATTAAATCCAAGCATTCTCTTCAATATCAAACATGATAAATAAAAATCGTGATATAATGATTAAGTCATCAAGAACTCGCTTTTGCTCAGTGTTAAAACCACCGTATACTGCTAAAATGCAACCTAATATGTCTCCGCTATGATGTAAGCGCTTCTAGGGAACATAACTTCCTCTAAGTCCTCTTTAATCCTTAAACCAGTTCTTTTCAAGAGTGTCAAAGAATCTTATGTCGTTATAGCAAGTTCTAGTTTTGATACTTTAAACATAAGGGCCTCCTCCTCCAAACAATATTAAATTCTATTTGTACCTTTTCAAAATACTTGCATATCTTGGACCGGGATGAGCTGTATGCAGTATTTAAGTAGCTGTTAGCTTTTAACCATTAATATGATTTTACTGTTTTATTAAGTTCCACTTCCATTATTAACCATAGCATTCTAGAATTCTCAAATCATCGAAAAGCTCTCTGCCATAACCTCCATATAAATAAACTTCTTTACCTATTGCTACTATAGAAATGCTTTCTCTTGAGTCTGGTAACTAACCTATACACTACCGTACTTCCCATAAGCCTTTTTGAATTTATTTCGAGGCTATTTTTTCAGTGCATATTCTATATTCTGAAAGAATGTCTTGTTCAAACTTGGTTAGCATGTTTTGGGGTTTTGTTAGCTTTTTTTAATCTAGCATGTTTATCTCTGCTCTGCAATTTCCAGAAAATACAGGTTCAAGCATCCTTGACCATTGATCAAATTATTAATTAACTTGAATTAGCTTATCTTCTTATTTTCTAAAGTCTTCAGATTCAAATGATTACAATAGCAAGTTTTACTAAGATTCAAAATTACTATTTTAAGGAAATTCTTTCGTGAATAACACTGTTTTTATACTTTTCTTCTCAGGAACTTTAACAGTTTATTTTTAACCTATGTCTATTCTAGGCTACGATTAACTTATATTCCCCATTTTCATGAGCTTAAGTTGCATTTCTTTATCGTTCTTTGAGCCTCTAGAAGCACTACTAAGCTCTCTAACATTACTACTTTTCCTAATTAGTTATCCGATTCTTTTGGGTTATAGGGGCGACATGATTTCATCATCAACAAATTTAGTTAAATTATTAGAACTTACAAAGTGAGAAGCCTTTCTTGGAGAACTTGGCTTCTCTAAAAATTCAACATCAATTTCCTTCCTTCTTGGCATTCTCTCTATTTTAATTGTAAGTCTATTTCTTGCGCTGGATAAATTTTTGTTAGTAAATGCTTCAATAAAAACTATAATACTTTTCTTGGAAATTAGAATAATTAAATTTAACATTTAAAATTCCTTTAGAGTATTAAGCGTTTTTAAAGTTATCAAGAAATTACATTTTCTTTACTTCAAAAATTGAAAGATTAATTAGGTTTGAGTTATAAATTAACAATAATTTATTTCATTTAGTAAAAAGCTTTATTTTAAAGAGTAATTGAGCTAATTCCTCTAATCCTTATTTCTAATAATCATTCTTTAAAATATTATAAATTAGGATAAAAAAATTTAATTAACTGAATATTATAGGGCTTTTTAGGTTTGAAATAACTTAAAGTTCAAATTTCTTCTACAAGTCATCTCTCTGTTTTTATATAAATTTCTAAACAAGTGGTTATGGTTTCTATGTAATTTATATTTCATCATTAAATGCATCAATCATTACTTTGAACTTATTATCGTCCTTCTATTTTTCTTTAGGGGATTGTGCAAACATTTAGCTTAAATTCATTGAAGTTAAAGTCTACTTTTTTATAGGGGAATTCTATGATGATCTATTGATATTTCGACGTGATTAAATTAAAAGATTTTTCAGCATTTCTTTATTTTGTTCCAATGCTGGAGCCATCTACTCAACTACTTTGTTATTGCGTTACAGTATTAAAATTTATCATTAATATTAGAATTTTAATAGAGTAACCCTTATGTTTCATTAGCATACTACTTATGCTTGAATCTCCAATTTCTTTCAATTTCCTAATCCTTACTTTAAGTATGAAATTATTTATATAATATTTAAACATTTCTTTATTAAATTAGTGAGTACCATGCTAGTTAACCAAGCCTGACCCACTCAAATGCGTTTGATTTATATCATGAAGGTAATGATATTTCTTATCATCTATGAATAACTTGTCTCTGATTAATTTCAAATGAGAAGGCGTGATACAACTCATATCTCTAATCAATTGCTTTCTTCTCTGCTCCTTGAAAGAGCTAATTATGTCGGATCCACCTAAGTTGATCTATATGTTTTTAATACTATCGCGTAGTTCTTGTTAAGCCTGCTGATTTTAGAATAGATGTGTCGTGGAGGTCATTGAAATTTGTGAATATTTTTATTGATCTAATCTTTTTCTCTATTGGGAAGTGTTTTATTATTAGGAATGTGGCTCATTTTAGTTTTGGAATGACATACTAGCGTTGAAATTATTATTGGTTGCTTAATATAAGTTTTGGTTTTAAGAAGCTTGTAAAAAATATAAAAAGTTTATAAAAAAGCTTCTTCTTGCTCAGCATTTTCATTCATTAAGTTTTCTAAATTCATAATTTACATTTCAATATCGTTTGTTGAATTGTTTCCTTTCTTGTTGTTATTATTTTTGCGATTCCTAAATATATAAGAAGTTTAAATTAAAAATATACTTGAAAAACAAGAAATACTAGTTTAAATCTTATAAAAGCTATCCAAAACAAAAAAGATTTCGATAATAAGTTAGGATAATATTATTAAAAATTTAAGCAATTTATAAATTGCTTGATATCAAAGGTTCCCTATATTATTTTGGCTTTGCCACTCATCCTTACTCTTCGAATTAATTTTTTGCATTAGGTTCTATTCTATATTTGACTTTATCCGATTTGCGAACCCAAAATGCTCCTCCATTTCTTCCTAGAAAAGTTTTTATTAACTTTACAGCAGAGATTTATTTAGAACTTTATTCAATTATTTATAGCTTTAACTGTCTAATGCACTTGAACATCGTATTTATATTTGTAGGTGCTTGCTTTAAATATTTCAATTAAAATAATATGAATATTTTTAATAATGCTATTCAGTTATGAACTGGGAGTCTATGGTTTGGAGTGATTCAGCATATTCTATATTTAAGTACTTTGTGTAACTCAATTAAAATACAATAAACTAATACAGGTTTGAAATCTGAATTAAATGCTTTTCTTAAGAATGAGTTTCTTCACTTAGCATTATTTGATTTCTACTATTGTAGTAAATACATTAATTTGGTAATAAAACTATTAGTATTTTTGGTAAATACCAAAAGAATATCTTTAAAAAATCTATGATTAACAAATAAAAACTATTTAAGAATTTATAGCTTTAACATCAAAATTTTGATATAGAGATTAAAAGCACAATCATCTCAATTAACAAAAAATTTATTCAATAGTAAATTACTATTAAAAATTTCTGGATTTTAATGCTTAAAAATATAATTGATATTATATTCTTTGAAATATCGCAACTACCATCATCTTTTTAATTTTTATTTTGATATTCTCTAATTTAATTATATTTCTACAATATTTTTCTAATTACTCCAAGTTGTTATTTTATGAATTGTCAGCATTTATTTATGAATTATTAAGTTTGTTCTACCTATTTTACTATGAATAATTTCTTCATGAAATGCATCTCTTTGGTGATTTGTCACTCTCATTAATTGAACTTAAATCCTCTTCTTGCTCTTCATTTAACTGTTTCAAATTTCAAAACATATAAAATAATTGAATTATATATAAATTTTGAGTGTCTAACTTTAAGCTATGTTTTGTGTTTTAAGTTTACTGATATTTTTTAGATTAATTTAACTTAGCGATATTTTTTAGCTGCAAAAGCTCCTTCATTTTATTGTTTTAGTTTTAAAGCATTTTAAAATTATAAAACAAATATTCTAATGAAAAACTATGGTTAAGTCTAGCTTAAATATTTTAATACATTTTATGTTGTCATTTTGAAAATTAAAATGTCATTAATGCAAGTTAAAATTGTGTGATAATTGATAAATAATGGATAGATAAATGTTTATGGACTATAGCTCATTTCTATTTTTTCTTATCTTTGTATTGATTTTTCTAAGTTTCTACGAACTTCTTTAGAGAGAGTGCCAAGTGGCCAGTCTTACTTATAACTTACTTTGTGATGAATTAATTGATTTTAAAATCTGTCTCTGAGTAAACTAAGTAAAGAGAAATCACTATAACATTATAATAAATTCAGGCTACTTTTACAAAGAATTAATATTAAAATAAATGAAATCATAGTTTAGAAGATCACTTTTGTCTTCTTTCCACCAAGTGACTTGATTCTCCAACCTCCACAGAAACAGTCAGCTCTGACAATATTATTCTTTGGTGGATAGCTATCTAACTCAATGGTTTTTACCATTATATAAATCTCATTAGGACTTAATCTTTGAATTTAATTATTATAGTTATAATTTTTATAAATGATTGCCATTATGACAAACTTAAAGAATTTTAACAAGCATGATCATATCTCTAGGAGAAACTAATAAGATTTTACGATATTAATAGTAGACTATCGCAGTTTCCAATGGAAAATCTTGAATATAGTGACCGCACTCAAAAGTCTAATCGTATTTTGGCTTCAATTCAAGATCTTGAATCATGCTAAAAACTGTTTAAATTGGGAGGTCTACAATTGATTTTGATTTCAAGCAGATCAATTTTTTGTTTGATAAAATTATCAAAACTATTCTATTTAAAAATAATATACAATTTTGTTTACCCTTGTCTATTATTATATTTAACATAATGGATATAAAACTTACATAGAGAGTTGAATTTTCGGATCTTGTGTGAATTTCCCATTCAGGATGTTTCAAAAATTCTTAATGAGTTTTCAGCATACTTTAAGCATGAATAAATGTATCTTAAAACTCTTCAGGTATTGAACTTAAATTTTTTTGAATAACTTCCTCTGGTATCTCATTTTCATAATAATCCACTGTTCCTTGCACCTTTGATGAGCTATTATCTGTGCTTGATGCATCATCTAAGTCAAGTTAAACTACTGAATCTGAATCTTAATTTTTTTAATTAGCCAGATAGGTTCCATTCATAAATTAAAGATCATCTTCATAAATGCCTAATCGATTACCGTTCTCATCTACACCTACAAATTCACTTTCAAAGGATAAGATATCTTCCATTTTCTAAAGTCTACCTTCTAAGATAGTCTGTTTTTCAATAAATTATAAGATTTATTTATTCTTTCTGTTAAGTTCTTCCCTCAAAATCTCGATAACTGCATCTTTTTCTTCTACTAATCTCCCTAGAAAAACTGCTAAGCTATTAAAGCAACTATGACTATTTGATTTAATTTCATCTCTAGTCACACTAATCCCACACATTTAACATGGGTGAGTTCCCAAGCATGTGATATTTTCATGTTCAGCCATTTCAATACGAGGTATCATACTTAAACAATAGATACAGGGCACTTTATAATTTGGGCAAATCGATTAATGCTGATCAATCTCCTTCTTGATGCATTTAGTTTTGCAAACACTATAAGCTTAGCATTTGACTAGCTGATATTTGCAATTGATATCATGCGTCATTGCGTCTTAGTAAGTTAAAACTTTATCACAGCCCATTTCTTGGTTAGGGCAGGCAAATCTCAACTCATTCAAGCCTTTCTCAAGTTCCTTTTTAACACTAATAAACTTTGGCTTCTTGCACTGCATAGGACATGAGCCCGTCTCTCTGCAAAACTTATTAAGGCAAGCTTAATGAAAATGGGACTTGCATTCCACGCATTTCATAGGTTCGACAAGGATTGCTTAGCATAAAGAACATAGGAAGTCTTTCTTCACTGATTTTTGAGGGATTACTAACTTGGAGTTCAAGGAGAAGGAAAGTCTTCTCTACTCATCTGTCATGAACTTGAAGATCTATTCTGCTTCTTACAAAATAGAAAATATAAAGTAATTAAAACTAAATAAATTTAATTATACGTAAGAGTAATGGATTTCTTTCTATTAGGAGTATCTACCATTTAAAAGGTTGATTTTATTAACACTAACTATTTATAATATCTCTATAAAATATTATATGAATTCTATTCTTTTGCTTGGTATCATGAACTAGTATCATTATTTGATGAACTATAATCTAAACATAATACAAAAATATAATAATATTATAAAAAGAAATGTCTTTACATTATTGCTTTATCGCTAGAGATCCAGAGATGATTGTCTTTGAGACTTTGTTATCCAAAGATCAAGGTCCTAAGTCTTACAAAAGGGAAGTAAAAGATAAATTGCTTGATTTGGATTCAATCCCAGCAGAGAGTTGACCCTAAAAAGAAGAAATTTAAAATTTCGGAAATTCAAAAGAGGACTTGAAACTCTCAATATTCTTCTCTACAATATACTTCGGCTGCGTCACAGATTCAGGATATCCACAAGAAAAGATCTACAGATTCCTTGAGGATATTCGCAAAGAATTCAGTGCTATATACAAAGGAAACCTTAACTTCATATTTAAGCAGACCAATTTAACTCCTAACTGCTATGATAAGCCGTTTAAGGCTGCTTTCAATAAAGTATAGGAAAATTATAATACTGGAATAAGTAATAAGAATTTGCAAAATGCATTCAGGAAAGTAGAGGAGGTCAAAGATATTGCTGCAAGATCAATATCTCAAGCAATTGATAACAGCAAAGAAACTGAAAGATTGCTCAGTGTAAGTTAGAGCACTTTACCAAAAAAATAGTTCATAGGTAAATAAATTAATTTCAAATATTTCATTTTAAACTTTGATGTTGGCTAAAGATTTCGAGAAGAATTCTGAAACTCTTGAGAAAACAATGGAAAGCTAAAATTTTTGGTTGTGTTCTAAGAAATGTATAATTATATTTGGAGGAGTAGGAGTTGGTTTAGTAATTCTTTACTTCATTTTAAGTTTCATGTTTTGTGGTAATGCCAATATGTTTGGAGGATGCAACAGTTGAAAGATTCAAATTTAATTTTCACATGTAAAATGCTCATAGAAGTAGAAATATCAATAATTATTTAAAATTTATAAATTTTTTCTTTGCAAACAAGTAATCATAATATTTAAAAAGATATACACGTAATTCAAGATTGTAAATATAAATAAAATTAGCATTATAAGAATCATAAATATGGATATCTTAAACAATTATTGGCACTTTGTCCACAAACTTATAAAACACTCTTTCCATGTACTCCCAAGAAAGTACCTTGTATTCTTGACGATGTATGGTCTTTATAACGTTGCTCGTAATTACTTAATCCCACCACTTTTTAAGCTATTTTTCTATTTATATCTTTACTTGTTGGAGTGTACAGACATTTCTTGAGACCCAGAAGAAACTTACTGGCAAGATATGGATCAAATTGGGCCCTTGTTTCCGGTGGATCTGATGGAATTGGTGAGGCCTTAGCTTACGAGCTAGCTTCAGAGGGCTTTAACATAGTCCTTCTCGCTAGAACTTAAGAAAAGTTAGAAGCCGTTGCTAAGAATATCAAGGACAGATACAATAAGGATACTAGAATTGTGACTTTTGACCACTCTAAGTTGTTTAATGAAGAAGGTTATAAGTAATTGTTCGAGAAGCTTGACAGTCTTGATGTAGAGGTTAGCGTTTTGGTGAATACAGCAGGTAAAGCACACATGAATCCATTCCATAAACACACTATTGAAATGTGCTTGTTCATGATTAATGTTAACATTAACTCTATGGTTGCTCTTTGCCATTATTACTCAGAGAAATTCTTGAAGAGATGCGAGGAATCAGGAAAAACTAAAAGATCTGCCATTATTAACTATTCATCAGTAGCAGCTTATCATGTCAAAATATTTAAACAACCATTTAAGTGAAATATTAATAACTTATGTAAATGTATATGAGACTGGAAATCTTCCAATGGCAGGTGTTTCTATGTACTCTGCCACTAAATCATTCAACAGGCTTTTCTCTAATTCCATTGAATAAGACTATATTATGTTTGACAAAAATTAATTAGAATTTTTTCATTAACATATACTTTTTGAGACTACTATAACTAAGGTATTGATGTTTTGACAGTTTGTCCCAGAGGTGTGAAATCTGGAATGAACAGCGGTCGCTACACTGACACAATTACCTCAGAGTAACATGCAAGTAGTGTCATCGACAAGCTTGGTTGGGACTCAGAGACTGAGGGTCACTGGAGACACTACACTCATGCAATCCTATAATGCATAATAAGTTAAATTACCATAATTAATCGATTGCTATAAAGAGGTTCTATCCAACAGGATATATCATAAATTCCATTAATGCTAAGAGAAGATAGGAGTTTTTGAAGGAAAGGGATGAATAAGAGAGACTCAAGCAATTGTAAGCTCAATAATAAAACAATCAATGAAGTTAAGATTCCCTATTCAAGATAATTCTTCTATTTTATTATCAAGTATTAATTTCATTATTCCATCATATTTCAACTCAAATTAAAAACATGAGCATGATTAAGTCTTACATCCTAATAAATGACTATTAATAATTAATATCAATTAAAGAGAAAGAATATTGAAGCTATAAATATGGAAAAGGAAAGTAAATTCCAAGTGCATGATCTCATCGTGAGAGTTTATGCCCCACAGACTACGAATGATGAGAGAAAGAGAGTTGAAGCAAAGCTCAATGAATTAGGTACTTGAAATCATACTAGGATGTTCATAAACTCAAACTTAAAATTTAGGTGATAATGTAATCCTGCATTCTTCTGACGTATTTGAGATCATCAGTACTACATAGATCCCATAAGAAAGTAAGTACTTATAAATGATAAGGCTAATTGAATCTCTCGAATAAGGAGTAATAATAATGATAATATAGATCCAATCAAACTGCAGGCAGGTGTGTATTTCATGAGTTATATAAAGAAAATACTGAAACATAGAGTTTTGGAGAATTCTGAATTGCATTATATCTCTGAAAACCTTATCAGAATCCTGACAACAAGGAATATATAGATGGGTATCAAGTATTAACTGCAAAATGCTCTTGAAAGCGTGCTTTTTATAGACTCGAATAGAGCTAGTTCAGGTAATTATTTTTTTAAAAAAGAAGCTTAGTTCATTATTTTAGGCTCTGAACTGGTCCAAAAGTTTTTCTTTGAGATATATAACAATTTGTTTCCAAACCTTAATGATTAGACTGAAATCGATATTAGTGGATTATTCATGGTGATAAGTGCTCTATTCAAGCACTGTTAAAGCTAGGAATTCATTCTCAAGATGTTTTAGGGGATTCATTAGCAAATGGCTAAGATTGTTAGTCAAGCTCTAATTATTGTGAAGTAAGATTGATTTGCAGAAAGTTAGAGTTAGTTCATATTAATGTAAATCTATTATGTGACACACCTGAAAAATTTAATGACAATTGAAGCTTTTATCTAACTATATGAATTTTTGTTTTTAGTTTAATTACGATTATGATTCATAATTTATCACATAGAAAAGCATTACAACTTACTTTTTAAGAAGCATAAATTAATTAATC
This sequence comes from Oxytricha trifallax, assembly GCA_000711775.1. NCBI lineage: Eukaryota > Ciliophora > Spirotrichea > Sporadotrichida > Oxytrichidae > Oxytricha > Oxytricha trifallax. The sequence continues at coordinate 32,143 of ARYC01000255.1, read as the reverse complement.
TACGGCATTTTTAAAATCAAATTAACTTGATCATACAAAATATATGCAATTAAAATTATGCTAAAAAATCTAATTTATTTTGAATTTACTATCTAATTAAAACATTATTTCATAAAAATATATTTATTTTTACAGCCATAATGCTTTTCACAAATAATTATAATATGTGCAATACTACAATAGAAATCGTAATGGTTTAAAACACCTAAATATAGTAGTAGCTTTTGTTAGATCCTAATTCAATAGTTCAAGTTGAGTATTAGAATATCCGAGAAAACCTCCTAATAAATTAATTTATATTTAAGCATTATGAATTAAAATCCAAAAATAGTATAGTTAAGACATGGTGCCAAGTGCATTTTGAAATGCTGAGAAAGTTTAAGAAATTAAAGTTTAGAGTTGGAATAAATTTTATAGCCTCTTCCGTCGAATATGCAAAGATATTTAACTCAATCCTAAAGTTTTACATCCCTCCCTCAAATATGAATGCTTAAACTATTATCGAGACTGAAGGTACCCTACTCACATAAACAGGCGATAATAACATTGATACACTAGTCAACCAAATTAAGGTAAGAACTCTCAAGTGCCTGAAGATTGTATGGAATTACATTATTAAGAAGAGACCAGTAGATCTATACAATGCATAAAATGACTATGTTCAAATAGCTCAATATATGATACACATAATTGGCAACTCTCTTATTGTTATAGCTGGAAGTAAGGACTTTGAAACAATGATTGAAGACTAGAATATCAGTAGCATGGTTGTATAAGGTATCAACATTATATCTTCATTTTGCAATGAGAAGGATTTTTCGTCCTATTTTACTTAGAATGGTTTCAAGATATTCATATAAGTCATTTTGCCACTTTTGAGATTATCAGAGAAAGATAAGGATGACATCGAAAGTAATCCTAAGGAATTCGTCAATCACCAAATTGATATTTGCCAAGAGTAATTATCCAAAACTTATTAAACTTAAGCAGCGAAGTTGCTTGAGAGTTTAATTGAACACACCGATGGGATGGTAACATTTGTCTCAAATTTCTGTATTGAAGCAATCCAAAATATTATGCAAGGAAGTGGTTAAACAGAGTACATCTCATAAATAATCACAAAGTTCAGGCTTAAGTTTGATTCGGAATAGGAGTTCTTAGAAGTGTGCTTCTTAGTGTTGACCATAATAAGTGACAAATTTGTTAAAAGAGAAGATTTGAGATAGACCTTAGACATGCTAATTCTGTAAAATCTGGAGACATTTATACACGATAACTAAACTGCCACAACGAAGAGCAGATTTTGCCTATTCCTTACTTTTTATTTGGATTAACTTATGCTAACAATGCCACTAAATACTTAGGAAGAAAGCTTTGAAAAGATTCTGAACTTCCTTATTACTCAACTAGGAGTTAAAGGACAAAAAATCGTGTCTATTTAAGCATTAGATACCTTATCAACTTAAATGGGCGAGAGAGTGTTAACCTTGAAGATCCAGTAAAACTTCGATTGGTTGATCTAAACTCTAGCAGATTACAATTAAAATCTGCAATTACATGCTTACTTTGACTTCTTAGCAGATTTTATAAAGTCTCACTACAATAATTTCACACAAGACAACTTGAAAGTGTTCATGTCATCACTGACCAATAGAATTCTTAAAGAGTAAGGTACATTTGAAGAGAAAGCAGGCAAGAAAACTTTAACTACCAAATCAAAAAAGAAGCCAGTTAAATAAGCTAACTCTAAAGCTTAAGTGAGAATAAATAAGTGTTTCAATACAATTAGATTCATTGCAGAACATGATTACTTTGTTCTAAACTTCTTAGATATCATTGAATAATCACTTTTGCCAATCTTTTAGTATGTCGAGAATCCATTCGGTATAGATTTTGATGATGACATCATTTTCTGCCTGTGCTCTTTGATGAGAAAATCTAAGAAAGTTTCTCCAGATCTCAAGCAAATATTCTAGTATCTCCAATAACTAAAAATAAGTTAATTTTATATCTCCCAAGGTTCCAAGCAAAATACAATGGTAGATTTGGGCACATGCTAGAAGCACTCAATTACTATATAGTCTACGGAAAAGACTTCTTCGAGAATGATTAATAAAACCTTTAGAAATTGTTCGAGATGGCTTCTGCAAGTATATTTAAGAAAGAGAGAAACATGATGCTAAGTGATAATATGGAAGGAGTTATGTTGCTTCATATGATCCTGTAAAATTTAGATGGTGAGTTAATCAGAGCAGCGAAAATGATTAAATTTATTATGATTTATAATGGACATCTTGACAATGGTACTCTCAAGATTGAATGACAAGCCTATGTCAAAAACCTTCTAAAAGGTTCTTCTAGAAGTTTTTCTATCCTCAATGGTCACAGGAGTTGATCAAACCTTAGAATACCTTCAAAAACAAGGTTACTTGAATGTCTTCCTCACCACAATCTTCGAGATATGGAGATAAATGCGCCAATCTTATGAAAGAAAACTCTTGAGTGTTGCACTTACAAACTTACTCTTCGCTAGTTAAGCTCCACAGGAAATTCAAGATTAATTTGGACATATTTTGAGTGAGTTGATTTCAGTGCTAATAAGATAGCAAAGGCTCGAACAAAAGAAGCTATAAACATAGAAAAACAAGAAAAAGAAGAACAAAAATAAAATGATAAGTGCGCTTGTTGACAATATTCTCAGCGATGACGATATCAAGTATGATTCAGATGGAGAAGAGATGAAGGAAAGCAGGAGAAAAGGCTTTGATGAAGATATGGACTCAGCCATTGACAAACCTCTATTGTAATATTTTATAAAGAATTTATAAATTTAGTTCTGTGACAAAGATTCAAATTCCCATGAATTCAGTGAGTAGAGCAGAGATTTAAAAGGATGAAGAGGAAGAAGAGAAATTCATTAATGAATCAGATTTCAAGCAAGAAGAAGTAATATTTATCAAAATTAATAACTCCCTTTATAGTATGACTATCCAATTAATTTTAATTACCTAAGATTTTAGAATTGATTAGTACTAAATTGTAAATTAATTATATGTGAACAATCATCTGTTCTCAAATTCAGTTTTAATTGAGATTAAGATCCCCTCCTACACTGCTACTATTGTTACTCATTCCACCTCCTAAATGTTCAAAGTTTCTCTTCTTGATTTTGACTATCTTTCTTGGGACCATATCTCCACTGAGAGAATTTGTGATGCCATTGATTACTTATTGCTATCTCTTATGGCCTCCATATTCATCGTTCATGTCCTCCTCTTCTTCTTATTGTTAATTTTCATCACCGATTAACTTGATTCTTCTTGTCTGTAGTAAATTCTGCAAGTATTCTTGTTGTTTTTAAGAAAGTGAGGATTGAATGATTTAGGTCATGAGTTGAGGATTTTAAGCATTGGCATTGCGGAAATTCTAATTGAAGTACTCAAATTCATCTATATCATTCAAGCGTGAAATCATTGTTGTGACTATAAACTGCAAGTCATACTATAGTCAATTATGCTTGAATATTCTAAAATAAGTAAGGAGAGTGATTTAAAAAATTTAATCAAATAATCATGAATATTGGTGAACTAATTTACTCCATATTTTTCACTATTTAAGCGCTTCTGTGATTAGTAAAAACTAAAATTAAATTAATGTAAAAAATAACTATACTCACTGCCACACTCCTCTTAACCTAAATCGATGCCAGGTTTAGGTTTGGTAGCTGCCCAAAAGTAGATACAGTTGAGAATTTTGATGCTGAAAAATACACTGGTAGATGGTATGAAATCAATAGAGACAGACAGACACCCTTCGAAAAGAGAGGCACCTGTGTCACTGCAGATTATACTTAAAATTAAATTCTTAAAATGATATCATAGAAGATAAGTCATATCAAATACGATATTAATTAAGTTTACTCACTTGGCGATGCTGAATCTACAATTAAAGTGAGAAACTCCATGTTCAGAGATGGTTCTCAACAGACCACAGAAGGAACTGCAACATGCGAAGGTTCCCGTTGCTTAGTTAGTTTTGGACCATATGCTCCTGCTGGTAAGTATTGGGTGATAGACACTGACTACGAGAATTTCTCAATTGTTTACTCTTGCACTGATTATATGATGAGCATGTACAAGACTGAGTACTTGTGGGTTCTTGCTAGAGACAATAAGTTTGATAGTACTGAGGTACTTGAGAAGGTTAAAAGCACTATTGAAGGGTATGATGTAGGCTTCTTGATGGAAACAGTCCAAGAAGGATGTACATACATAGATAATGGTGATGGACAATGATACTCATTAATTACTATTGTATTAAAAAATAATCGTTTTTAAATTACTTTAATTAAATTAAAGTAAAATTAATAATATCTAGCAATTTATGAAGTTTGTATTTGATTAAGCTTAATTTCTTTAAATTGAAAACCTTAAAAGTTAATATATATCTTCTATACTTCCTTAACTTTGACTTATTAAAATAAATCAATGACTTAATTAGATTGACCTCATATTAATATATTTCATTATTAAATTATAACTATGATTATTGCCCAGTTACTATCTCTTTTAATTTGGGAGTCATAATATTTATATTATTACTCATAATTTCAATTTTAGTTTTAAAATAAATTAACTTTAGTTTTACTAGCCAGTTGCTTCACAGCCTAAACTTATGCCAGGTTTAACTGGGGAAGTTGCCCATAAGTAAACACAACTTAGAATTTCGATGCTTAAAGATATATGGGAAGGTGGTATGAGATTCAGAGAGACATTAATTGTATTATTAGTAACTTATAACTTTATTTTATTGAATTTTGTATTGATTGAGACAAGTTTTTAGAAGGATGGTACTTGTGTGACAGCTACTTATATAATTGAATTTAGAATTTAATATACCAAGATGTTTTAAATTTTACTCTTTAAGAAGATGGCAGCATATAAGTTTTCAATGAGATGACTACGAAAGAAGGAAAGCGTGAATCAGCCTAGGGTCGTGCAACTTGTGATGGCTCGAGGTGTTTAGTTAAATTCTTCTGGTACACTCCAACTGCTGACTACTTAGTGATCGACACAGACCATGAAAACTTCTCAATTGTGTATTCCTGCGCAGACTACATGTTCGGCACCTTCAAGATGGAGTTCCTGTGGATCTTATCCAGACATCAGAATTATGATGCAAGCAAAGCCAGAGAAATTATTCAAAGAGAGATACCCACCTATTAAATAGAGTGGCTTCAACATTACTATCAGGGAGAGGAATGCTAGTATACTTAGACATCAAATGTCACAGACAGTGAAAATAAAGAAGCATTATGATGGGAGATTAAAACAAAGAGAGATTAGAAAAGTGATGACATAATCAAATATATTTAATTTCTTAATTTTATAATAAACTAATTGTTTGATTTAAATTATAATTAAATTTATAATGCAATAGACTAAATTATTATTGTTAAGTACAGCTCTGTTACTTTCATTAACAAGTGATTAAGTTCAAGCAAGATTCAGTCTGGGACTATGTGACAATCCAAACTTGGTCTAAAATTTCGATGTTGCTAAGTATGCAGGAGTTTAAATTTACAATAATAGTTTATATTTTGAATTACTTCCGCTAATAGATTTTTTAATTTAATAAGAGTCTGGTATGAGATTTACAGAGACTCAGAAACTCCATTTGAAAAAAATAGCAAGTGCGTGACTGCAAACTATGGATTAAACCGTGACAACACCCTCTCTGTTTATAATCGTGGTGTAGAAAGCACAGACAACTCAGTAATGGATGTGAGTGGATTTGCTTCCTGCATCAACAATGAAGCGAATTGTGAAGTTCAATTCAATTTCTTCGCAAGAGGTGATTACAGAGTTATCTCAACAGATTACGATAAATACTCGCTAGTGTTTTCATGTTCAAGCTATTATCTTTTCAAAAATGAGTTCTTTTGGATTCTATCTAAACAAAGAACCATTGACGACTCATTACTCTAAGAGATTAAAGGTATAATGGAGATAGAAGTTCCAAGATATTAATTTGAAAGCTTATTGAAAACTGATCAGGGAGATAGCTGTGATTACGGTAATAAAACTCTCTAGGGAAATAATGAAGTGACTTAAGAAACTGTGACTAATATTGCTTGAAATTAAGCATGTACTAAAGAGATAAAGGAATTGTAGAAAAAATAAGATAAATATTTGGTCAAATATCATTTAGCATCTTAATTTGGGAATTTAATGAATTAAGTAATAGTAAATTTCTTTATTAACAGTTATAAATTAGATTTCAGAATGTAAATGGGTAAAATGGGAGTAACATGGAAATTTGGAATCCTTTTTTGATAAATCCTAAACCTAGTTTATTAAGTTTTTTTTTCACTATTGATTAGGAGTTATGAAAAACTATTCAAAATATTTAAAATGTATGAGTACCCATCAATTAAATATGAGTGAAGAGTTAAAGGGTTTAATTAAATTTACATAAATATACAAAATCAAACCTCATTATTGAGACGCAATCAATCAACCTGAAGTAAGGTTGAGATAAAAGTTCAATATGAGTCGTGTTGAGTTGTGTAGCCCTTCTTGCTCTGGCCAATGGATAGTTTAGTCAGCTTACTTTTAGGTCAAGTTTACCGAAATTAGTAAAACACCACAATATTTTAAAATATTATAAGGGACTATCGAAATTAATTAAAATCTTTAATTTAATTTAGCTTAAATTTAAAGTTATAAGCTATATTATAGAAGCCAAATTTAAACATATTTTCCTAAAAATTAACCAAACAAGTTATGATTTATTATATTACAAGAATTATTTATAATTTAATCATATTATAATTGAATTTTTAATAGATTTCTCCTCTCCTATATTAATTATATTAATATTTTGAAGCAATTATTGGGTTTTAGCTGATCTACCAAGAATCTTCGGAAATTTGTTTTAATTTACAGAGTATACAATGTTTTTTATTGTTTTGATGGAACAATAGATATTTATTTAGATTATATTATGAATGAAGATCTCACTTCCTGTTGAGGTGGAGACTTCACTCAGAGAAGGGGTTGTATTTTTAAGTTAGCAAGTTTTGATAAAATAATTGAAAAATACATAATGGTTTATTAATGAAATATTGATATTAAGAAACTATGAGACATTAATATAAAATAAAACCTTTTTTTTTAATATAGTCATATAACTGGTATTTAAATTAGAATTTTAATATTTTTAATTTATAAATAATAAACAATAATCCTATATTTAATCTAGAGAAAATCCCCATTCAGTTTTTTGAATAAAAAACAACATAATATATTTTTTAAAAGTAATTTTAAGTTCTGAAATTATTTTTAATATTCATATAAGATTCTTTTCTTTTCATAAATAAACTAAATCATTCATTCATAATGATATCTTAAGTTTTAATTTTTACATAATATATTTTTAATAAATTCCTTACTTAAATAAATGTAATTTGAATTTCTTTCATTAAAAAATGATTAAAATATATTTGCCACTTTAATAGCATAAAATGAGCTCCCATCACTCAGAGTAAGGTATTATTATATATAAGGTTGAAAGTATGTTTAAGACTTTTCAAGCCAGCTCTCGATCCTCATTGCATGATAGTGTTTTCAAAAGTGCTATCTGAAATGAGTGAATCTTTTTTGGAGCTGTTCAAGGTTAGTCTATTCTCTAGTGGTTAGTTAACTATTTACTAATTGGTTGAATGGGAAATTTCTTCTTATTCAGTACCAGATGACATATTAGAGACAGTAGTTCTAAGGTCTGATCTCTTCTTTTTGTGATAGATACTTAGGTAACAATTCTTACAGATACCCTTGGCATACAAGGCTCGGGGGGGGGTCTAAGTCGGTGACAGAAATTTTTCGAAAACCTAAGTCGGTGGCAACATTAATTTATCAAAATTCACCAAAATCCTAAGTCGGTGGCATAATAAAAATTTTTTCTTTTTCCAATTGGGAATCAATAAGTACCTCAATATATATGAAAATTTTATCACAGAAAGTTAATCAATCTCCATCATAACAACTAAGACATTTGACGGACACAGTTTAACATATAAAATAAATTAGAATTCATAAATAATTTCTATCCCTTTATCAAATAATTTTATAATATAAATATAACTATATAAATATCAATGAAAAATTATCACATTGACAAATAGTGATATTTTGAAAATATTATAATCGAAGTATGTTATACACTATTTTTCAATGTGATAATATTTCATTGATATTTATATAGTTATATTTATATTATAAAATTATTTGATAAAGGGATAGAAATTATTTATGAATTCTAATTTATTTTATATGTTAAACTGTGTCCGTCAAATGCCTAAGTTGTTATGATGGAGATTGATTAACTTTCTGTGATAAAATTTTCATATATATTGAGGTACTTAATGATTCCCAATTGGAAAAAGAAAAATTTTTTATTATGCCACCGACTTAGGATTTTGGTGAATTTTGATAAATTAATGTTGCCACCGACTTAGGTTTTCGAAAAATTTCTGCCACCGACTTAGACCCCCCCAAGGCTCTATCAGTGTGCTCACACTTAGTGGCTTTCTTGGTTCTGCCTTTTGCGTGGTAACAATTTTAACACATACCATTTGCATAGTAAGGTTAGTCATCGTGACCGCACTTGGTAATCTAGTGCCTGTGCTTTTGCTTCTTAATATCTTTAGTCTTAGCCAAGGGGTGACTCATCAATTCTGAATCAATAGATAAATGCTATTTGTTAAGGCTTGGTAGTCTTTGGAGGTCTGACTCCAAAACTATATGATCCTACTAGTTTAAGTGACTTGTGATTAAGTTGAACTTAAAGTCCATATTTTCCTACTCCAACATGAGTGTCAGGTCGTCCTTTTCCAAATGAAAAGAGTGATCTTTAGTTGAACAATGACCTCTATCTTCGATAAGATATTCTTCCATTTTTTGAGAAAGTAGTTAGTCAATATGATTACTCAAGTAATAAGCATCTTGAACGAATGGAAGTTCGTTTATTGAGGTATGATCAAAGAATGAGCATCTCTTAGAACACATTGTTATGGGTTCACAGCTTTAGTGACTCATAAGGACGAGCTCTGGACTCAAGGACTCTTCGAGGCCGTAGTCACCATGACAATCTTGTAAATGTAAGTTAAATCTAGATGACTGTTAGGATGGTGAAGCCTCATTTTCGTTTGAATTATTCAAAAACCCTCCATTGAAATTACGAGCACTTTCTGTAAGTTAGAGCATTTCAAGCTGCTTTTGCTACTCAAATTTTACAAAGAATTCTTCATCGTTATGTATAATAAACAATTTTTAAATACTTTAAACAATGTAATTTACCCTCATTTTTATTATAAGTGCTCTGGCTCTGATTCATAGTTTTCAGAGTAGTAGAGAGGGGAGTAGTTTGCGTAAAATTCAGCTTTGATGAGTGAGTCCATTATGCTTTTTTATGAGTGTGGGAGTGGAATATATAAAACTAGAGGAAAAAAGATTATATAAATTAAACAGAAATCCTATATATACTTAATATTTAGTTAATAAATAATCTCTTCTATCGGATTTAACTAATTATTTAATCAGACTACAATTAACAAAAGATTCACTCCACTCTAATTTAATATTACTCAAAATAGAATAATTAAAGAAATTAAATTATAGATTATATTTGAATTTTGTTATAAATAATCAGAATTTTATTATAGGTAAATTTCTGTTTTAAAATAAATTTATAAATCTTTATGTTAAGTAAAACTATCAATTTAATAAAAAATTAATGTTTAAATATGAATTTATAAATGCTCATTGAATCAAGAAATTAATTTTTAAATATTAACAATTAATAAATCATCTATTTTCGTTATTTTGATTAAATTTTATCGAGAAAAGAAATTACCTAAAAATTTAGCAATTTTTAGAATTAATTATAATTATGATATAAATTATTTAACTCACGCTGAGAGTTAAACTGGAAAGGATAAAATCCGTAAATGAGTCATGTATAAATTTTATTTTAAGTCATTCTTTAACTCACATAAAACTCTAAAGAATTCATTTGAATAAAAACATTTGATAAATTAATAAATAAAGCTTAAAATAAGTAATTTTAGAGTGGACGTCACTACGGTACTTAATTACGCAATATTGTTGAAAAATAAAATTTTTAGTTATACTTTACATATAAATATAAGTATATTTTTTTGCGCAATAATTAAATTATTCAGATGTAATTTACGTGTGTTTTTATGTTCACTTTTGATTGATATATTTCTCAAAGTTTGGGTCTCTCTTATTATGTTTCATTTGGTATAAATTCAACAATATTGCATGAAAATTATAGTCATAACATTTAAAGTTGATTATAAATATTGCTTGCTTTGATGCATATGAGTTACTACCCATTTCTCTTATCAATAATCATACCTTCTAAAAATGCCATGTTCTTAGTAGCTTTTCTTATAGTCACAACTGCTTTTAATTCTTTCTCAAGAGGAACTGCAGTTAAAATTGTAAAAATTAAATTAAAGAAATTTAAACAGTTAGAAATTCAATATCTAATTTAAGTTAATTATTGTCTCTTTAATCTAAGCCATAGAGTGCTTCTATTGTCATATAGTCAAGAGTAGTGGTCAAAGTACCTCCATGAGTGGTATACAACCCATTTCTAAAGTATGTGGGGAATTTCAAATCAAATTCCACTTAGCCGACAGATTAAGCAAAAAACATTTCATAATAAACATTTATTAAAGATAGACCATCGGTTGATTGGATGAAATCAATTGCAGTAAAGTTCTAGTAGTATTTGCTTTTGAATTCGTCTGAAGTTTGATCTCTACTTTGTTTTATGTGATCGTTTATTGTTCGTAAGACTGTCTCTTTATCATATATTTTCTATTTGTGAGTAAACTGTATAAACTACAATAATTTAACTTCATCATAAAAATCAATTAAATAGCTTCAATATATAAAGTAATGAGTTTAGGCTTTTATTATTTTGATGTCATATTCGATTGCATTTTATTCTTTTCCCTTTAAGTTTTATAATTTATATTATACTGTAATTTTCACTTATCCTAAATAAGAAAATCAAAGCATAAAACTTATTTTGAGAGTCAATAATGATAGATTTTAGATTATAAATAGATCAATGTTGATTAAATTAATAATTATTTTAATTTAAAGTAAATCCCAAACTTAACCTCAAGAATGTTTAAATCAGTACCCTTAGTGTCTTCCTTCCTTCTTTGCTCACTCCTCGGACTCTCCCATCAAAGAATAACTACAGGAAGTTGCACAACCCCTCAACTTTAAGAGAAATTTGATGCCCAGAGATACACTGGCAGATGGTATGAAGTGAGAAGAGACAATGGTCAATTCGGTGAGAACGACTATGACTGTGAGAACGCTATCTACACCTTGAATACCGATGGAACCCTTCACGTGAAGAACTCAGGCTTCAGTTTGACTAACCAAACATACTTCGATGTTGAGGGTGATGCCACTTGTGTTGGTCCACAATCAAAACCCCAAAACCCTTTATTGAGTTTTAAAGGTGTAATGAAAGATGAGGGTAATGTTGAGGTTTAAGGTTCTTATAGTTTGAAACCATTACTTTTACTCAGGTTATAAAAAAATATAAAAGTTGCTAAGAATCAATTTTTATACTCTCTTTAGTTATTTATATTAATATTATGAATATTATATTAGAAAGATGAGTTTGAATGATTTTTTTCTTGTGTTTACATTTATTACATAAGTTATCTCATTTACAGATCTTTTTCTTTGAAATTGTATTATTAAATCTTTACAAAATATAGGCATTATGCACAATAATTTTTGAAAATTTCTTAAAAAAACTATTTTTAATTTCAATCTAACTTTCATTATTTTATCTTGATTAATTTACTGTCATTTATATAAGAACTTGGTTGCTTAAGAAAAATCTGAATGTAAAATTAGCATTAAATGGGTGATTTTAAGGAGTTTTATAAATTAAATTACGTCATTTCTTAGAATCAAAACAATTTAATGGAGATCCAATTTAAAATTTTGAGTTCATTTTAATTTTATACACCTATTAAATATGAAAACCATTAGGATTTTAACTCTTTAAAAGAAATGGAGAAAGTAAACGAAAATCGTAACATATGGAAAATTTTCATTTTAAACAATTAAATTTTATTAAATTACTATTAATTTTGTTTAAATTTAATAATACTAATTTATTATGTAAATAATTTTTAACAAATAATTTTTTAATAAAATGTTCCATTTTTAAAAAATCTAATTGGTTACATGATCTAAGTGATCTATATTGAATTGGTACCTAAACATGTAAAATGGAGTTCCTAAGAAATATAAGAAGATGTTTAATAATATTTAGCTAATTTAGTTGAATTAGGAAAGCTAACAATTAATGTACTATCATTTAAATTTTTGTTGAGGGATAATTTCAACATAACACTAATATGGATGTAGTGATGATAAAAAAAGTCTAAAGATTTCAACCAAATACACAATAATTGACATTGAATTTAAAATTAAAAGAATTATTATTCAAAAATATACTCTTATTCCAAAAATTACCCACATCAATCAAAATACATATAAAATTCATTAAGGAATTTTGGGAGTTTAATGCACAGTCGTATTTTTCAATAGACCAGCTGACTACAGAGTCCTGTACACTGACTACGACAACTTTGGAATTGTCTACTCATGCACAGATTTAGAGGGTCTCGCTAAGTTCGAGGGTGTCTGGGTTCTTTCAAGAACCAAGACTGCCACAGATGACCAAGTCAACAAAGTCTTAAGCATCTCATTATTAATATAAATTTTTCTTAGCTTAATATAAATTACAATTAAAATTGTTGCATCTTGTCTGAGAGAGTCCCAGAGTACAATCTTGAAGCACTTTTATCCCCAAGACAAGAAGGCACATGCCAATATGAAGACTACACACCCTCAAGCGCTCTCTTCTTGCAATGAAGCTTAAGTGCTGTATTATATTATAATAATTTAACTCAATTAAATGAGTATGACATCATCTGATAAATTTAAATTAATTTAATAAATCTAATTCAAAATGATTTTTCAATAACTAAATAAAGATATTATGAAATTAATTTGGTTTAAGTAAAATTAATAAATATAAACATATATTTTTATAATTTATCTAAAATTTACAAAACTAAAAGGAATTAAAGAAAATAGACTTTATTATATGGGATGTTTTAACTGATTTAATGATTGAAAATAAATTAAGTTCTTTTCAAAAGACATAAAGAATAAAAATTTACTTTTAAATCACTAAATAGATTAATTCATAAAAATAATGTTTTTTAAATTTATTTATAACTGAGTATAGATAATTTTTCATGAATTTAAAACCTATTTTGTTAATTAGTTGTATTTCCAATTAAATTTATTTATGTAATATATTTAAAATAAGTATAAATTATTATTAATATATGTTGAACGACTAAGGAAGACAAAATATACGATTTCGTTATCTTGAATGCAAATGATGCAAGCAAAAATGGTAAAATTAAAAAAACACATATTGAGTTACTACTCATTCAGTCGTTGGAGAAATAAATGCTGCAGGTAAAACTTCAAGTTCAATGTCATCGAAAGTTCCAAAAAAAGTAGGGTAGTAAATACTTCTAAAAATTGTAATACCATATTTAATAATCTATGGCCCCTATTTATTATACATATATTAGTATTTATTAATACTAAGTCTAATATATTGGAGGTCCCTAATTAAATTTAGATCTCTTTTATTTAATTTCCCTTGCCTTACGATTCACTACCACTACTTCTATATTTAAAATATAAAGTTAATTTGAATAAACTTTTGGTCTATTAGCAATTAAATCTTCTCCTTAAGACTTGAAATATAATAAATTATTAAACTTTTTAACCAAATGTTCAAGAACATTCTCTACACAACTGCTACTCTCGCCCTTATTGGCATGGTATCTGCAGGTCCAGTCTTTGGATCATGCCCAACACTCAAGCTTCAAGATAACTTAAAATTTTTAAGAATTCAAATCAAATGTTAGTAATCATTCTTTTAAATGGTATATTTATTAATGAACTTTGATGCCACTAAATACATTGGTGTGTGGTACGAACAATCTAGAGACAAGGCAATTCCATTCGAGCACTTCGACTGCAACCAAGCTCTTTATGGACTTATTCAAACTGGTCTCTCAGTCCACAACACCGAGTTCAATAATCAAACTGGCATGATCCAGAGCGCCATCGGTACTGCTTCTTGCAATCAATTCCTCGGAAAATAGGGTTTTATAAGATTTTAGTATTTAATAATAATTGAATGGTGCTTAATGCCAAGTCTAATTTAACCCAAAAGCCCCAGCAGGTGATTACAGAGTTCTCTCTACAGACTATGACAACTACTCAATTGTATATTCTTGTGTTGATATTTTCGGCTTCTCAAAAGTCCAATTCATCTGGCTCTTAACAAGAACCCCAGAACTCAGTCAAGAAGTTCTCTAAAATGCAAAATAAATCATAAAGACTGAAGTACCAGACTACACCTTCGACAATTTCCACGTTACCAAGCAAGGTGAAGGATGCCAATATTTGTTCTGATTCCAGAAAGAGGCACAGGGTATTCAATAATATTCAAGATGATACAAAGGTAATTAAAATGCTCTATGATTAAATTAAATCAAAAATAATCAAAGGCCTAGTTTATATCTTTTATTATCTCGAGTCTTACTTAAATCGTAATAATATTTAATTTTATTAAAATATAAATATTGATCTATCTTTATTAAAGATTATTATGCTTACCAAGTATTTGTCAATTACTTTCATTTCTATCTTATGTTTCTAATCATAGAATAAAAAGTGCGAAAGATTCTCTAATTCATGTCTACAAGGCATATAATTATTATATAAAATGACAGTGTTCTTTATTTAATTAAATCAAGATTAACCTTATCTAAAAGATAGCTCAATAAAAGTTAATAATCAATTTATTAACTTAAAACAACAAAGCAATGTACAAGAGAATTCTTTTAGCCACCCTTGCCCTTTTGGGACTCGCTTAAGCCGGCGGTGAGCTTGGAAAATGCAAAACTGTCAAGCTTATGGAGAACTTCGATGCTCTTAAATATCAGGGAACCTGGTACGAACAAGCCAGAGACAAGGGAATGGTCTTTGAATCATACGACTGCCAACAAGCCAGATATAACATTTACAATGACGGTGTCTTGAGAGTCCACAACACTCAATTCAACCCTAACGGTACCATTGAGAGTGCTTTTGCCAACGGTACTTGCAACGGTGCTCAATGCGGAATTAAATTCGAGCAACAACCAACTTGGACACCAAAGGGTGATTACAGAGTCCTCGACACTGACTACGAAAGCTACTCTGTAGTATACTCTTGCAGTGATGTTCTTGGCTTTGGAAAGTTCCACTACGTGTGGGTTTTGACCAGAGACCAAGTCATCTCTGAAGCCATAAAGGTCAAGGCAACTTCAATTCTTTAAGAAAGAGTCCCAGAATACAGTTTCGACAACTTCAGAATTACCAAGCAAGATTCATCATGCAAATATCTCACCGATTGAGCTGTTTGGTTATTTGGTCAAAATGAAGATCATCCTTCCTATAAACCTTAATTTTAAGCATATTCAAATTAGGTGCTTTGATTAAAAATCAATCACTTTTTATCTCAATAAATTTGTATTTGTAAGATTTATTCAAAATTATCATATTCTATAAATGTAATTACTAATTACTAATGAGAAATAAATTTAATAAACAGTGTTTAATCTATCTTTAGTAAATAAAATATTATATTATAAAAAAAGGTATAAATAGACAAACTTCTTTGATTTATTATAATTTAATTAACTATTAACTAAAAGCAAATGTAGAAAAGTATCATCTTTATTTCAGCCACCCTTGCCCTTTTGGGAGTGACCTCAGCCACATACAGCCTTGGAGCTTGCCCAAAACCCCAACTCCAATAAGACTTTGACATCAACAGGTACCTCGGTGCCTGGTTTGAATAAGCCAGAGATCACTCAATCCCATGGGAACACGGAACTTGCCCTCAAGCTAGATATCAACTCAAGGACGATGGACTTTCTTTGGCTGTTATCAATTCAGAGTACAATGAAAAGACCGGCGAAGTTGAGATCGCTCCAGCTAATGCCACTTGCAATCATAATTGTTTGTTGATTCAATTTATTTGCTTGTAGTATATAACATAAAATGAATGGCCCAGCTTGCAAGGTAAAGTTTAACAACAACCTTCCATAAGGTGACTATAGAGTCCTCTCCACTGATTACGACAACTACGCTGTTGTGTACTCATGCACAGACGTCTTTGGCTTCTCAAAAGTTGAATTTGTTTGGATTTTAACCAGACAACAAGAAGTCACTGATGAGGTCGCAACCACAATTCATTAAAAACTTTCTGAAGGTGTCCCTAAATATAACTAATCTGTGATTTCCAGAAATCATCACGGAGCTGACTGTCATTATCTCCAATGATAATTGTATAAACTTTATGTAAGAACTTATATATTTAGCTTTGCTGAATGTATAAAGACTTTAAATATATAAACTTGAATAAAGAGGCCAAAGCCTTTTTAACCAAGAATCTTAATTATCTATAATTTAATCAAGTTTAAATTTTCTTGTTTTTATAAATCACAATAAGGATTGAATGAATAGAAAGCGAGAGAGTAGGAATTAAATTAAATGATTTAATTTGTTTAGATTATAATAAATATATTTGAGAAGCAGAATTATTAAAGATGTACGAACACCCCATGAAGAGAGCTGGTCTTGTATTCAACAGAATGCTTTACTCTAACACCAAGGTTGCCCTCCCCGCTTTCCCAGGCGCCAACGAAGGCAAGTTCAGACTTCAATACAAAGTTAAGTTCTACGATAACGGCAAAGAGACTGCTAGAAAGATCTTCTCATCAGCAAACCTCGATGAATTGTTCCCATCAAGAAAATGAGCGTGATTGCAGTTTAAAGTCTATCTGACAGGTCAATTTAGGCATTTCAGAGGATTTTATGTCATTCAATCAAATAGGAAATATACAGTTGTAATTTTTTTAAAAAAAGCAATAATTTTAATTGCTAACAGTGCGTTGAAATCAAACGCATTCTATTTTAATTCTATTTAAAAAAGCTTTTTACAATTCTCTTGATATTGTAGGAATACATTTGATTTGGGAAATTAAAATAGAAATAAATTAATAAATATATAAATTCGTGGCAGTTAACTTTCTGGAAATCCTGACAATATGGTACTTGTTCGATAGAGAATTTAAAATCAGCTGGACTTTACTATTGGCGGTACCCCTCTATCGCATTCCTGAAGCGAGTTAAATCGACTTTAATTTTGGCATTAAAATTAACTAAACAAATCACCAAAAATTAAAGTCGAGTTAACTCGCTTCAGGAATGCGATAGAGGGGTACCGCCAATAGTAAAGTCCAGCTGATTTTAAATTCTCTATCGAACAAGTACCATATTGTCAGGATTTCCAGAAAGTTAACTGCCACGAATTTATATATTTATTAATTTATTTCTATTTTAATTTCCCAAATCAAATGTATTCCTACAATATAAAAACATCAAACTTATATACTTTGGTAATCATCTTTTCATAAACTTATGATAATCATTTTCATTTTATATTAACCTCTTAAATATTATTTCAAACAATTTTAACACATTCTAATGACTTTATTGTACTTAGATTTATCCCATCACATTTAAATAATTTGGGTCATTAGGTTCCATTAGTAATTAGGATTTATCTCATATTACAATTATATTATAATATTGCTATGTAAATAGCTTTTCGTTGAGTTTTTTACATAAATTTAAATATTAATACAATTTATGAATAATAAATGTAAAACTTCGTCGCACAAACATAGGATCCAAGAGGATTCGTTGTATACCAACCAGTGAACTAACTCGATGCTCCATAGTAAACCCCTTACCAGTACACTAAGGAAACTTTAGCTCCAGCTAAAACCAACAAAACTGGTAAAAACAGTAACTCTTGGTTCTCTAAATTCTTTGAAGTGCAAGACGGTGTAATCTCTTTATCCTTGAAGGACCAAACACTCATATTGAGTATTGGCATTTCAATCGCACTTATTATCATGTGCTTCGTTTCATGCAAGGAGGGTGAGTTTGAGTGCTCACTTCATGATTTCCCAATGGTGTCTGATGTGCTTGCCTTGCACATGTATGACAGAACATTCATCATTTTGACTTTTATTATGTTCTTCATTAAGCATTATAATTGTTTTAATTGTTGAATTCAAAATCTATAAAAAATCATCTTAATTTTGACTACTATTATGATGTTTGGAGTTTAACAAGTTAACATTAGAGCTTTCTACAAGAAACTCTACGGCAAAGTTTCAGATTGTAATATTAATTAATAACATAAAGATTGCTATAATGATTTCCTCATGGTGCTTGGAATCCTCTCATGCATTACCCTCCCACTTATTGGAGTTTTTGATGAGCACGAATTCAACCCAATTCACTGCACCTGCGCTGGTATCTTCTTTGGTTGCTTCGGTTTCTATTGCATCTTACTTGGAAGAGCTCTCTATTAAAACAGAGATAAGTTCCCACAAGACGAACAGAAGAGTATTGACTTAATCACTAATATTGTCTCTAAATCTTATTTTCATATAATTTAATGCTTTTTTGAATGATGAAAAACACTTGGGGTCTTCTCATTGTCTTAGTTGCCTTTTTGATTTCAATCAAGCTCTACACTTCAAGAGTTCCAACTCCTCTTATTGAATGGGCCACCGTCCTCTACTTTGTTAACTTCTTCTCAATTGCCAGCTTCACTAATGCCTACTATGATTCAGTTCACGAAGATGGTACTCTTATCCCAAGAGTCCATGAATGAAAATATCTTAAATAAAAAATTCATTAAAACATGATTTGACATTATTTACTTATCAAAATCAACAAACAGCATTATTAATTTTGTGAACCTTTCAAATAAATTCTTATGCTTAAATTTATAACAATCAATCTAGAATATGGTAAGTACTTTAAAATAATTAAATTATTATGCGTCACTAGGTTTGCTGCATTTCTATCTCTCCTCCATCATCTTCACCAAGTTTGTGATATTTAACTTTAAGCGATTTATACTTCTTATAAAAACACAATGCAGCAATAAAGAACAAAGTGAAGAATATGGCGGCAAAGATTACTAAGCCTTATAACATTGGATTAACCAAGAATTCATCATGACTTTAACAAGCCTCATTGTATTGCTACTTTCTTACAAAGTTAACCGATTTTGAAGAAGGTAGAAGCTACTCATAAACTGAAAGGTACTCCCCATCTGTAGTCTCAATAATGCATTTATCGTTTGGTATGTTAACATAGGTTCTCTGACCATTATTGCAAGATGACATTACAGTTTTAATTTGCTTATCTGTGCATTGAGAGCAAGCATAGTAGCTCTTCCATTCAAAAATATAGTGACAGTCCCCTTGCTTTCCTGAAAATATGGGCCAGCCAATTTCTTCTGTTTCATTTTGACAAACATAGTTAATTTGACTTGTATATCTTTTTTAAGTAGTATGCTCACAAATATCACCTTATCCGAAGTATATCGAGAAACCATTTTGAGTGAAGTTTTAGACGTTTGATACAACTTGACCAAGATTCTTTTTAATTTTGATGCTTTTCAATTCGTCAAGGCAGTTTTCATTCATATCCATAATGTTTGAGTTGTCTAATTCGTTCATTAAAGTCTCTTTGGAAGCATTTCTTAAGTAGAACAAAGCAAATATATTATTTATAATATTTTAATATGTATCCATCTCTATTTGACTAGATTGTTTCGTGATACTCATATGATCTCAAGCTGAACCTTTCTGTAGGAAAAAAATATAACTATATTAAACTTACAGAAATCTGAAATAAAAAATGAGTCTTAGGCTTGGAGTCCTGAATCTGCAGGATAAATTGGTCCAAGAATATTGTTCTCGCAATAATTAATGCTGTTTCTTTTATTGCAGACAATATATGGTGACATCAGCTAGTAATTGTATCTAAAACCGTTATCTGTGGAATAAACATCGAATGGGTCACACCTTTAAAATTATTAACTTCCAATATGTATTATTACTAAATATTTCCAACAGAGGATTTTGTATATTCTGGGCATTTCTTGCATTTACCACCGTTCACATTGTTATAGAATTCAGTAGTTAATCATTTAAAAAAGTATATTAAATTAATTTAGAATGATTCAACACATGGTTAACAGGCAGTTTCTATTTAATAGCTTGAACATTTGAGAATGCTTACAATCCATATTAGCTTCATAGCCTCTCCCACACATTTGGCAAGTATTTGCAAACTCTTTGTTAGTAATGAATCCATCAGCACATTTCAAGCATTAGCTTGCACCTTCTTAATGAATTCCTTGTAAGGAAATTTTATAAATTGAAGCTTCTCCCTCAGATGCAATTGTCTCTGCCTGTTCAACTTTATTAGACTCAAATGATATCTCGATCTTTCTTTGACCTGCAGCAAGGGGAAAAGATAACTTTTCTCTTTGGTCATGAGGATTAGATTTAGAGCCAACACGATCAAATAATCAGGGAAGGTTAATAAAGTATTTTAATAAGTATTATTATTAGGAAATTTTTTACTATAAAAATTTTAATTCTATTAAAAAATATCAAATTAAAAATTATTCGAGGTAAATTTCATGTATTTGATAAAGAATTTTTTTAATTATAAAACCATATTTATTCATTTTTAATAATTTTTAACTAATCAAAATAGCTATAAAAAAATTCTGATAAATTAACACATCTATTTTATAAAATAAATACTAACTTTCTCCACACCACCATACCACGATCTATATTTAAGTTTGATAAATAAATATATTGTTTTACGTTTCATTTCTCCATCAATGTAAATAGAGAACTTCTCATAAGTTTTGATTTTATTTACTGAATACTCAATATCAAACTTTCCAAATAGGTCGTCTACAACATTCACTTTAGTGACAAGGCTAATTTTAACTCCATTTGGTGTTCCTTATCCCTAAAATAATTTTAATTAATAATAAGTATGTTACTGATATAAGTCTATCTTTTAGCTTTGTTGGCCTCCATCCATATATTGTGTCACACAAGTTCAATCTAGAATGATCTTATGATCCTTAATCTCCAAGTAAGCTACACTCTTTCGAGAATATTGAAGGAATACTTTCAAAATCATCATATTCAAGTATTTTTGGTGCAGCGTAGCCTTTTTCACATTATTTGCATTCATGTGCAACACTTGTATTTAAAGTTTTGTGGAAGTCTGTTTCTTAGTAAAAGCCTGCTGGGCAATATTAGCATTTTTGAGTAGTAGAATTTTCATATTAGCCTTTACCACAATTTCTGCAGGGTAAATTTTGATTAGCAGGGAGTTAAACTGATTTTGGATCTTTTTCATTGCAAGTTTTTGGTTGAATCCATGAATAAAGCACAGTCCTCTATTTATTTTTATCACAGTCACTTGAGTATACAGTTTCTATATCTTCAATTGTGCATGGTTTTTATTTGATACACATTTCTTTACCGACTGTTCCTGAATTTGAGTAGTATCCTTCCCCGCAAGGTTTACATTCTCTTGTTACAGAATCTTAATAATAATTAGCTTCACAAAGAGAGCATCTTGACGAACCAGCTACACTCTAACCCTTTTTGCATGGTAAGCATTCTAAAGCAGAAGTACCTTGCTAATAGATACTTATAAACTTAAGCAAAGAATATATCATATTAATGAATTTAATTTAGCTTTATATTCAATTTCTGAAGTCATTTCAGTATCTATCGTATTGTATTTTGAATAAATCCAAGTGAATGCATATTTCCCAGCACCTTGAGTCATGTTATACTTGAATATTTGCCAGTCAGACTCCTGATAGTTATGATCCACAAGAACTTTTTCATTATTGATTAGGAATTTGAATTCTCCATTAACAAACATACTATTAATAGTACTCTTCCTATATTTGAATTCAATAGTTGCATTTTTCTCTAAGTATAGAGTCAGAGTCACTTTAAAAGCAACATTTACATCATATGGTTCTGAGTACCCTGCAATTACAGTATTCTAAATAGCTTGCCATGGAGTGCATTTGGTGTTTTCAATCCACTCAAAGTTTTCATTTTGGTAATAGCAGTCGAAATCTATTGGTACCAAATTTTCATTTCTTTCTATATCTTTCTATATCTAAAGCCAATCTCCCATTAAACCATCAATCAGAGTTCCTTCAGGTAAACTGTAGGTGTTCTCTGGGCATAACCTGCACTTTGAAGCTTTATCTTTCACTTCTAAATCTAAATATTGACCAGCGTCACATGCTTTATCACATTGTAAATCATCAATTCTAGCGGGTAAGGGCTCTGATGTACTATCACAAGGATCAGTATGATTTTTATCGTCGTAATAGAAAAATGCTATAAAAAGGTAAGTTAATAATTAACTAAGAATATTAACTATGCAATACCTGTTCTATTGTTAGATGCTGAATCACATAGAGAAAATCCATACTTGATATCAGACTATGTGCATTTTCTCATGTAAATTGAAGCTGTCGACATTAGCAGCGAAATCACTACTATTTTACTCCTTGTCATTTTAAATTTGTATAATTATAGTTCAAAATAATTAAGTACTAAAGTATTATAGAGCATTTTTCAAGTAATTTTGTTAAGATTAAAATGCAAATTATAAAATCATTCTAATTCAAGAGGACTAATCGGTAAAAATTCATCAAAGTCGCCCCATGTCTCGATTCTTTCAAAAGCATATCTATAATAATTATTATAAGAATATAAATTTACCTTCTGTCATTCTCATAGGTTAGTTTAAATAAAAAGAAAGCCATGGGTTCAAGTCCAGCTCTCTCATTTCTCAATTATATAAGTTCTCTTTCCTCCGTAATATTTTCTTTGTTTTACCAAGTCAATTTGTTCTCAATGATTTTATCAATCATGTAGTTTTACATAGTCACAAGAATGCTGTTAGTATAATCTAGCAACTTATTGCTATTCTAGGTTTAAGGTTACTTATAGTGATTGCTTTCTAGTAACTTAGGGTTTGCCTTATTTTATTCGAAAAATAACTCCTTAATCTAATCGAAAGTGAATTCAAACATGTCTTCTCTCATCACAAAATCCTTGGCTGCTTTATGTGAAAGGAATAAGACTATATCCTCTGTGTTCTGATCAAATTGACTTGGGTCTTAATTATACCCTGAGATTTTCTATAAAAGATTGATATAAAAGTTAGTTTTAATTCTTACAAGTTTTTCTTTCAAGTATTAAGCAATTGCTTGTCTTGTCATTGATCTAATGAATGGCTCTGCTATAAATGGATATTTCCTTTCCACAAATAGTTTAAAATCATCGAAACTTATTCTAGTGTTTCCGAGAATATACAAGTCATTATAAATCGTATACTCTTTCAATTCCTAAGAAAGAGCAGTCACAGATAATAATCCAATGAGCAATATTAATTTAAATCTATTATTCTCCATTTTAAAAATTTTATAAATTATTATTAATATTAATAAATATTTTTGGTAATTAATGAGACATTAATGTTAGTAACCTCAATAGAGACAGCCAAGTCTTTTCACCCAATTCTTTGAGTTGCCTAATCTAAAAAATAGAGAACACTCTACTATATAAATAGAACAAGAATCCAAAAGTATCGAGGAGCTTATTAATGCAAGCGATGAAATAGAAGATTCAAACATGCATTCATTAGAATTTTAGAAAGATTTATACCGCCCTTTTGACAATAGGAATTTAGATTAATTTAGTAAAACGGTGTAAAATATATCAATAATACACTAAACAGACTATGATACTTAGGAATGATAAAATTCAAGAAATATAAAGAATCTCGTCGCATTTAATAAATAGAGAGTCTCCTCAAGAACAGCCGATATTCTTGATAAATTAATAGAGTGGAATTTCATGCACTGTTTTTTGAATCAAATATAAAATTATTTTTCTTTTTTATGACTCATTAGTTATTAGGATTTACAAGGCATATAGATATCATTGCATAAAAATTAAATTGCTACTTATAATTTTGAAGTCAAATTTTATCTAATAAAAAGCTTGACAATTTAAAGAGCAAATCAATTCCTTTAAAGCATTATCTGAAATTCTATTTTTGAAATAAGTTTTCACAAAGAATGATTGGCTAATTACATGTGTGTACAGAAGGAAAGTTAAAAAGGTTGATAAAAACTGAGAATATAATTAAATATCATCAAAACATAAAAATAAATTTGGAATTTGTTCGATTGAAGATAATATTCTTATAAGCTTGCTTAGTTTCAGTCAGGATATTCTTAATGTTTTTATACTTTGTTCAAACCATAAATATATTTCCCACCCACCCAAATTAATTTACAAGCACAGATAAATGAAAATGATTTTCAATGAAAAATCTCCCAGAATAAATTTTGATCGAAAACCTCCAATTGAACAAGCTGCTGACTTGGCAGTAGATAAGTTTAAGAGTAAATTTGCTAAATTCCATAAAACTTATAGAGTGAAAATTTTAGACAAATCTTTTGCTTTATCCAGAACACCCAGAGGTATCCAAAATGATAGGGATGATACTTCATCAATGAATTTATTTCAGAATTAAAGCTCTAAAACTTACAAAATGGGACATACTTTTTAGCATTATCATATATATTTACTATTTAGAACAAGGGAAGCAAAGATTCGTCATCACATGATTGATCAATATTTAAAAGTCGAAAATTTTCACATCCTCCAATTATATCGTTACAAAATGATAAAAGTAATTTTAATCAGAGAAATCTTTTAACTAGAAATAATCAAAAGAATGTTATACTCAATATTTAATATAATAATCAAGATTTAAGCTAGCATGCAATGAATGAAAAGAAATGCATTCAATTTGATAATATAGAACATCATTAAATTCACAATAATGAAAATAAATAGATATAATAACAAAATAAAAATTTGAAATTGAGTAGATTTATTCTAACCAGACTTAAACAACAAGAGAATCGATTTTCATTTTCTAATCTCTCTATAATTAGAAACTAGGAACAGTAAGTCACACAAAACTATGCCTATAAGAATATTGCTTAAAATAACACAGATTTAATGGCATTTCCAGATATATCTTAAATTAGTAATGAAAAAACTTAGAAAAAAATTCAAATAAGCTGTAATAATCTAAATAATCGCTCTCAAACTGTAATTAGGCAAAGGAACTTCAAAATTAATAACTAAAAATTTAATGAGTTGCAGTCTTATTAATTATCTGATAGTCAAATGTAAAATTAAGTTAAATAGGAATAAAATATGACATTTGCAAATCATAAGATCAAAACTAAAAGATTTAAGTAAAGTATGAAAAAATAAAAAATTTAAGATTTGTAAAGATAGTGGGAGAAGAATTACTGCCACAAAGCTTTATAAATAATTGATAATTGATTGTCAAAATTAATCTTAATATTAAATCTTAATGTTAATCTGATTATGTATAGCATTGATAACCAGTAATAATTGTAAAAAAAATAAGCTTTGATTATAATTTAATTGTAATGTCAAATTTTAGTAATTAATCCGCAAGCGAAAAATAGTCATAAACTCATTCATAGCAATCTTCACAATAAAACCCCAATTAAAATATTCTCTAGATTACTGAAGTTTTAGGAGCATCTAGATGAAAATCAAGGCTTATTGATATTTAGAAATTGCCTCACTCTTAATAAAATTCAATAATAATTTAATAGAATGCTGTTAGTAGTTCAAACTCCCCCAATAAAAGATTCAGCAATGTGAGCATGCATAGTCACAAAAATATAAGCAATGGGTTTAGCTCGTAAGGAGGATCCATTAGAGGGAATTTGTTCGAGAAACATTAAAGCATTATGCAGCCAATTTAGGAGAATAATGAAGACGAATACATAAACTTTAAAAAATAGTAGAAAGTTGAATAAAAGTAGTCGCATTTGAACCAGAGTAAGTGAAAAGTAATCCTCTTAATCTTTTAGAGATATTTGAGAACATACCAGTGTTTCAATGGCTAAGAGATGAATTCTAAGGTATAATCGATTAAAAAGAAACTAGTAATGAAGAGGGAGATGAGAGGTCATTTTAATTTATAGTCATTTATTTTTCATTCCTAATCTACAGGGAGTTTATGATATACTTGTCTCTAATTAACTTCGAAGGAACTAAAGTAATAATTAAAGTGAATATAGTCTTTTAAGAGTGGTTGTAGATTTAAAATGCAAAAGTATAGTATGAAAAGCATTAGTATAGTCTCAGGTTCATACTTGATTTCCTAATCATCATCATCTTCATCGTAATCTTGAACTTTTCTTGTAGCCATCAAATCACTGAAAAATATTCGCATCTTGTTCTTTAGCTTGCTGTCGTCAAAGTCCCCAGTGTTAAAGGTGCTGCTGCTGAAACCTCAGCCACTTCTCACTTTAAGAGCACTATATCAGGATTGCTGTGAGAGGAGGAGACTCCATTATGTTTAGCCAAAATTTAATTATTTTGAGATATTTAATAAATTAAATCATTCTGATTAAAACTTTTTAAGTTTTAATGCTTTAACATATGTGATTAAACTATTTGTATTAATTTATAGAGAAATTTTAATAGAGATGTCTTAATTAATTTTAGTCTTAAATTTATTAATTAAAGCTCAGAATATTTTAATTTATTAAATATCTCAAAATAATTAAATTTTGGCTAAACATAATGGAGTCTCCTCCTCTCACAGCAATCCTGATATAGTGCTCTTAAAGTGAGAAGTGGCTGAGGTTTCAGCAGCATCACCTCTAACACTGGGGACTTTGACGACAGCAAGCTAAAGAACAAGATGCGAATATTTTTCAGTGACTCGATGGCTACAAGAAAAGTTCAAGATTACGATGAAGATGATGATGATTAGGAAATCAAGTATGAACCTGAGACTATACTAATGCTTTTCATACTATACTTTTGCATTTTAAATCTACAACCACTCTTAAAAGACTATATTCACTTTACAACAAACTTAAATTACATATTAGAAAGAAATCCAGAGTTTCCTAATGCATTTAAAAGAATTAAACAAAACCTCTGTTGTAATTGACAAATAAACTCTTGAAAACTAAAAGTTTTACTTAACTGGTATTAAAATTGATGTATTTACATTTTTATCATAGATTTTATGAAGATTTTCACTTTGAAAACATATTAGTTAAAACCTGACGTAATACCGATGCCTGCCATTGCATTCAGATTATGCGTGGATATATTTAGAGTCATATCTAAAGATGAGTAACTCATAACACCTGCTTCGTTGATTGATTAAAATTAAGTTTTTACTATCAATAAAGTTATAATTTACTTATACTTAAACTTTCACAAAGATTTATTCCCACTGACTGTAGCTTAGATCTTTTGGATTTTCAGGTTCATAGATGAAGACATAAAAAACTACGAGTTAAAAGAATTTTTACATAAATTCTTCTATCAAATATCTAATTTGTTGCACAAAAACCTAGGCTTCTTTAAAACTTCTCTTTTCAAATAATAAATTCAAAATACGTTACCTACGTAAAGACTCGAAGGGTTTATTTAGTGTTATTCTAAAATTTAATAAATTAATTACGAGGAGTCAAGTAGTAGTGATGAGGATGGGAAAAGCAGATCACCATCTCCTAAAATATAGATAAAAAAGTAAATTTAATCAAACTGAGATTTGAATGCCTTCTCTTAGACTAAATAGAGTAGGAACAATTAATTATATCAAACTTAGGGAAAAGATTTGTTATAAAATTCGGACTTCCTTAAAACTTAAAATTTTGATGATAAAAGCAGCCATTATCAAAGTGTAACTCTTCCAAACATGAAAGCAAAGGAAAAGATTATATTTTTTATTTTATAAGAATAAAGGCTACTAAACTTAACGTGGCCCTCAGTTTCAAGAGGATAAAAGTAATTTAATAGAAAAAGATGAAGAGAAAAAATTTTAACTCAAAGATTAAAATCGATAATCTAAGGCATTTTTGTCTGCAGCAAATATTATGGGTCAGTAGAGACAATCAAATTTTAATACAGCCCGTAAAACCTAGAACATAGATGATGAAAAAGCTTTGAACACTTTCTCAATAAAGATACCTTAGCTGCTCTTTCGAAAACTAGATTATTAAGTCATTAAGAATAACATACTAAAATCTAGAGGATTTCTATTGAGAAAAAGTATGAAACATTAAGGAAAATGGACTTATTGTTTCTTCTATATTGATATCAATCACTTTGCCAAAGATAACAAAAAAGTCTTATAATCCTTCAGACCTAAGGAAAAGCTTATGGATCGAGATTTTATGGACATGATTGAAATTAAAAGGCAAAAGCTCAATGAAAAGCATCACATTTTACTGATTCCTTAACAAGCAATTAGCAATATAAATCTCAAATACGCAAAGGACAGATATTTGTGCATGAGGTATTCGTATGAAGAGAAAGTTCTAAATGAGATATTGGATACTTTTAAAGATGCCCAATATTTAGAGAAAGATCTAAAAAGTAGAGTTACAAGTTAAGTGTATTTCAAAGTTGTTCTTGAAACTTGTGAACTAAGAATTGATGAGTATAAAAAAATCTAAAGCATGTAAGAGGATGATAAAAATCAGATTATATTTTGTCAATGTAAATTCATTTTTTATCACGTTAGAAATGATCAGATCATTAAAACATTAGTAAGCAATTTGTTTCAAGGTATACTCAGTAAATTACATTTTCCCCATCAGTAAATATGGGGAGTAATTGAATTTATTCAAAGTGCGATATGAACAGGACTTACATCAATAATGTTATCAACATCATTATCAATTCTCCATTTAAAATATAAAAGAAGCTATAAATAAGGTCATTTGACGAAGTTGTTAAACATGAGCTTGGTTTTGTCCTAATCGAATTTTCTTGCTCTCAAAAATCTAAGAAGGTAGTAATCATCATATTAAGGGTGATCAACAATTAATAATTTAAATGTTTGTAAAGATGTTTGTAAATTGACATATTAGCGTAGTAATTACTTCAAAATTATTATTGATATTATGAGTTTATGAACGTTATTATCTTTAATGTATCTTCTGAATTCTTCAAGGCCTCTCTCCTGATCCTCGTTCATGTCTCCCATGAATCTATAATAAATTTGTGAGTCTTTGCTTAATGTTAACAATAAATGAAATATTGATTTTTGTCTTGGTGGCTATATCTTACAAAATAATACTCACAATTAAGAAAATTATAATAATTATTTATACCCTGTTGCTTCTGGTTATTTTGATTTCTTTCCCCACATTTGAAACTAAATTAAATATTTATATTATACTTTATTTGAATCTATTTGACATAACAATGTTTATAAATCCTTGTTTAACTCTGTTGATGAAATTAAAACTTTTAAGTTGAATGCATTTATATTCTCACATAATAAGTTAATGTTTATCTATTTAGTCGAAATTTTGCTTTAGCCATGCTCTGACAGTTCTTTGAATTATAATTGCAGCTCGCTCATCATCGATAGTCGTGTTGTGTCTACGATTGCTCATCATGTTGCTGCTTATGGAGGAGTGTAAGATGTTTGTGGCATGCTCTATAATTTTTATTATTGAAAGCTGTACCGAAATTAATACCGGGGGTTAGACCAGCCAGATATATATAATTAGTTAGTTTCATACTTTTGACTTTTAATGCATCAAATATATCTATTAAAGGGACTTAACCCATACACTGAACGGGATAGACAAGGAATGCTCTATATCTTAATTTTGTCTCTTTAATAGCCAGGCTCTTACACACTTTTGAATTTTCTGCACCTTTGGTATATCTATAAAGAGAAGTTTTGTAAAAGGAGAAAAACTAACTTACGTTCTTATTGAACCCCAAGGCTTTTCGGTATAAATTTGTATCCTGGTTCTTAGCTTAGATTATTTTAAGATCTTTGATTCTATTCAGGTTTTCTTTTCAAAGAAATTCCTGCGCTCTGATCATTTAGTCTGTCCAAATTTAATGAGAATTATGTCCCATTAATTTGATTTGAGTCTTAGTTTGAATAATAATTTTGGCGATAATCATTGTTCAAATTTTAATCGTCCTTAAGAGCGCATTTCAAAGTGTAGTCTCTTAAAAGCATTTCTAAAATGCTATGATGCTTATTTTATAAAGCAAGTTCTAAGGCACCATCATCATCTCTTATTAAAGAGTTTTAACTTGAAAGTCTCTTGCTACTAAATAAAAATTAAAATTAAAATTGCCTTACCTTTGATAAATTTCATCATCTAATTCAGAATAATCATCACTTTCGTGATCATATATTGAACCACCATAAGATCTCTCCCTGTCTTAATCAAGTGGTGAAGCGCCGTCAAATTAAAAGTCTGCATTGGTATCTTCATTCCAAAAAACAGCACCTTCTCTCATTAATTTCTTAACTGACTTTTCATGACCTTTTGAAATTGCTATCATTAAGGGACTTAAGTTTGTTTTTTTTGTTCTCATATTGATATCCGCTCCGAATTCATGAAGTATAGGAATTAGTTTATAGTAATTCAGCCCTGTGATATAATGAATTAGTGTACCTCCATATTAATCATGCTCATTTAAGAGTCTAATTCTTTCTTCATCAGGAAGTTCAGCTTTCATTTTAATCAAAAATTTCTCTATCACTCTAATTGTAAATTCTTGGTTCAATGTCTCTAGCATTTCATTGTCAAAATTCTTAAACTGACCTTCAATGTTTGATGTTATTGAATCATAACCCCAAAACCCTTTCAGTAGTTTGATTGAGTTTTTGATTGATAAAAGTAGACTATTAGTGCATACTTTATTAGGGTTTATGTAGGGGTTTAATGTTTAAATATTAGTATTTTAAGTGAGTATATGCGAGGTTTGGGGTCTGTTTTTGACAGTGAGTATATAGATTTATTGTTTAAGTTGCGATATGGATGTGATGAATATAGTGAATAACTCAAGCCTGTTCTAAATTATACTTCTATAGCAAGGCTACTCCATAAATCTCCAGCAACTGTGAGGTCTCACTGTCTATTAGCATTGAATTTAAAGAGATAGCATCTTAATTCTAAGCCTAAGAGACCCTTAAAATTTTAGCAGCATCATATTGAATATCTTATTAATGATAAGACTCTTAAATACTGGGCTCATTTCTCTCTAGCCTAGAGGGCTGTGATGTTTCATCGCCAATTTCCTGAGCTTCACATCTCTGCTTAATCTATAGCGAACATATATAAAAAGAATGGAATATCTTACAAGACAGTCAATCGCATTAAGAGAGTGATTGATTTTAATGTTCCATTTTATAAGACTAATTTAAATTATATATTCGATTAAATGCAAAGGGCTTAAGAGCATAATATAAAGTTCATACACGCTGATGAGGCAGTATTCACCTTTAATACCTTCATATCAAGGTCTTGGTATAAGAGGTACAGCAACATTGAAGTATATGATTAAAAGGTTAAGGTTTAAACTCATGCAATACTTGGTGGAATAAGTGAAGATAGTGGCCTCGAGACTTATGTTATTCACCCTCGTTCTATAAAGACTGAATAATATATTAAATTCTTGCAATAACTCAGAGATAAGTACGCTGACTAAGAAATTTGTATTCGTTGATAACTTGTCAGTTCATAAAACTAAAGACTCAAGGAAGGAATATGAAAGGCTAAATATAACTCCTGTATTTAATGTTCCTTACAGTCCTTAGTTCAATGGAATTGAATTGTATTGGGGGTTATTGAAAGGTCATTATAAGAAATTGCTGCTCTATCACTTGATGCACGACTTGAAGATCGATACAGTCGATTTTATTAAGTGTGCTGCTAAGAGAGTCAGCGATGAGAATGCTAAAGTATGCGCAAGAGAAGGGAAATTTTGTGTATATAAATAAGTTTTAGATTTAAATGAATGAATAAGTTCACATATTCAATTTGCCCGTAAAGGGATTTGGCTTCTCTTTCTTTTCTT